>CAJHQQ010000286.1:0-245328 GCA_905132885.1 Moricandia moricandioides
CCAGCTTCATACAATCAGAATAGTGCTATCTCTTGCTGTGAACTTGGAATGGGGTCTTTGGCAAATGGATGTGAAGAATGCCTTCTTGCAAGGAGAACTTGAAGATGAGGTCTATATGCATCCCCTTCCTGGCCTTGAGCATTTGGTCAAAGAGGGAAATGTTCTAAGACTGAAGAAAGCTATATATGGTCTCAAACAATCACCTAGAGCATGGTACACCAAGCTGAGCACAACTCTGAATGGAAAAGGCTTCAAGAGGTCAGAACTCGACAATACTCTCTTCTCCTTATCCACCTCATCAGGTATGGTAGTCCTTCTTGTGTATGTTGATGATATCATCATCACAGGAAGTGACAAGGTTGGAATTCAATCTACTAAGGACTTCTTAAAGTCTGTCTTTGAAATTAAAGACTTCGGAGAAATGAAATACTTCCTTGGAATTGAGATATGTAGATCCAAGGAAGGGTTATTTCTTTCTCAAAGGAAATATACACTTGATTTTTTGAAAGATGCAGGTAAACTTGGAGGAAAGACAGTGAAGACACCTCTGGAAGATGGGTATAAGGTTCCACGTGAGAGGGAGATTGAAGATAGCTAACCATTTGAAGATGCCAAGCTCTATAGGAAGCTTGTTGGTAAGTTGATCTACTTAACCATTACATTCCCTGACATATGCTTTGCTGTGAATCAGGTGAGTCAACATATGCAAGGACCAAAGGAGCATCATTGGAACATGGTGAAGAGGATCCTGATGTATCTGAATGGTTCACCAGAGCAAGGAGTGTGGATGGGGTGTAACAAGAGCACTGAAGTAGTGGGATACTGTGATGCTGATTGGGCTGGAGATAGAGCAGATAGGAAGTCAACCACTGGCTATTGCACATTCATTGGTGGGAACTTAGTTACTTGGAAGAGCAAGAAGCAAAAGGTGGTGTCATGTTCAAGTGCTGAAGCTGAGTACCGAGCTATGTTGAAGCTGACTAATGAGCTAGTTTGGATCAAGGGAATATTGAAGCACTTGGAGATAGACCAGTCCACATCAATGACCATGCATTGTGATAATCAAGCCGCAATCCACATTGCCTCCAACTCGGTGTTTCATGAGAGAACCAAGCATATTGAGGTTGACTGCCACAAGGTGAGGCAGATGATAGTTCAGGGAGTGATCCTACATTGTTATACACGGAGTGAAGATCAGCTAGCTGATGTATTCACCAAGGCTCCAAGACAGAAGACATTTGAGTCCATTCATCACAAATTGGGACTCAGTGATCTTACCAGGCTCAACTAGTTCCTCTTGTCATGAGGTCTTTACTCTTTTCCTTGTTAAGGTTTTATCCCTAAGGAGGGTTTTCTTTAGCAAGGTTTTTAATGAGGAAGATCTCATGACATCTAAGCTTGACCGGTTCCCTTGGTCAAGCTTGAGGGGGAGTGTTGAACCAAATAAGAGATGGGATTATGATCTATGAATGGAGAGTGAGGAATACTGAGGAAATGAAGAGGAATGGAGGTAGGGTGTCCGTATAGAATCCGTACAAGGCCGTACAAGTTGGCCGTACAACCATGAGTCGACCAAAAGCAAGTTTGGGTCGACCAAAGTTACCCGGGTGAAAAACTAGAGAAGTTACCTTGCTGTGGATAAGTTCTTCCTCTACTCCTCCGTGTGTCTATGTGCACTGAACCTTATGGATAAGGTGACTCCGCGTCTGGACAGGCTGGCTAAGAGCATCTGGTCAAGATGCCAAAGGGATCAAGCATGTGAAGCTCCTCGTCCAAGTATTTCAAACCAGGCGCGCCTAAAGCTTTGACTACACATGCTTAGGTTGAAACCTTATCTTGTATCCGTTAAGCACAACCTTAACTTTCCCTATATATGTTGTAATCCCTCTCATTAATCAAGCAAGCAATATTTCGAGTCTCTCCTATTCTCTCTAGTGTTCTTCATATCCATAAATGGATTTCTAGTCTATTTTCAAGCTTTAGTCTCCAAGTCTCTTCTAATCTCTTTCAACGTCTCAAATACTCATATAACCTCAGATATCTCTTTAGATTTCAAAGGGTATGTTCATTGGCTACTCGTCAACTCAGAAGGGATACAAGTGTTATGATCCAGTAACCAGGAGGGTGTTTATATCAAGGGATGTGAAGTTTGTAGAAGAAAGAGGGTTCTATGAGGAAAAGAACCAAGCAGAATTAAAATATTTCACTTCAGATAAGGCAGCAAACTTGAGGATCATCTTGGAAAGTCTTGGGATTAACTTATCTCAGGATCACAAGGGTGGAAGTGAACAACAACAAGGTCCACCTACTGTGGATATGAATGGTCAGGAACCACACCTCGACCATGAGGGGGGAAATGAACTTGATGCTCATGAACAATATGAGGAAGAAGCATTAGGCTCACAACATGATCAAGGTGTGGATCAAGGAAATGGAGATGAGGAAGGTGCAAAAATAAACCAGGAAGAAGAAGGAGAGATTGAGGAAGAACAACCTGAAGTGCCTCAACCTCAACCTTTAAGAAGGAGTACAAGGATAAGAAACCCCCCATATAACTGGGTGAATACAAGGGTATACTACAATGCACAAGCAGTTGAGCATCATGTCCAAGCTGCTTGTACACTAGTGCATTACCCTGAAGACCATTGTGCCTTCATGACCAGTCTGGATGAGAGTAAATTACCAAGTTCCTATGAAGAAGCTATGCAAGACAAAGAATGGAGGGAATCAGTTGGTGCTGAAGCAGATGCAATGATCAAGAATGATACTTGGTATGAAAGTAAACTGCCAAAAGGGAAGAAGGCTGTATCTAGCAGATGGATATTCACCATCAAGTATCTTGCAAATGGGAAGATTGATAGGAAGAAAACCAGACTGGTAGCTAGAGGGTTCACTCAAACTTATGGAGAGGACTACATTGACACGTTTGCCCCAGTTGCCAAGCTCCATACAATCAGAATAGTGCTATCTCTTGCTGTGAACTTGGAATGGGGTCTTTGGCAAATGGATGTGAAGAATGCATTCTTGCAAGGAGAACTTGAAGATGAGGTCTATATGCATCCCCCTCCTGGCCTTGAGCATTTGGTCAAAGAGGGAAATGTTCTAAGACTGGAGAAAGCTATATATGGTCTCAAACAATCACCTAGAGCCTGGTACACCAATCTGAGCACAACTCTTAATGGAAAAGGCTTCAAGAGGTCAGAACTCGACCATACTCTTTTCTCCTTATCCACCTCATCAGGTATAGTAGTCCTTCTTGTGTATGTTGATGATATCATCATTACAGGAAGTGACAAGGTTGAAATTCAATCTACTAAGGACTTCTTAAAGTCTGTTTTTGAAATTAAAGACTTGGGAGTAATGAAATACTTCCTTGGAATTGAGATATGTAGATCCAAGGAAGGGTTATTTCTTTCTCAAAGGAAATATACACTTGATCTTTTGAAAGATGCAGGTAAACTTGGAGGAAAGACAGTGAAGACACCTCTGGAAGATGGGTATAAGGTTCCACGTGAGGGGGAGATTGAAGATAGCCAACCATTTGAAGATGCCAAGCTCTATAGGAAGCTTGTTGGTAAGTTGATCTACTTAACCATTCCACGCCCTGACATATGCTTTGCTGTGAATCAGCTAAGTCAACATATGCAAGGATCAAAGGAGCATCATTGGAACATGGTGAAGAGGATCATGAGGTATCTGAATGGTTCACCAGGGCAAGGAGTGTGGATGGGGTGTAACAAGAGCACTGAAGTAGTGGGATACTTTGATGCTGACTGGGCTGGAGATAGAGCAGATAGGAAGTCAACCAGTAGCTATTGCACATTCATTGGTGGGAACTTAGTTACTTGGAAGAGCAAGAAGCAAAAGGTGTGTCATGTTCAAGTGCTGAAGCTGAGTACCGAGCTATGTTGAAGCTAACGAATGAGATAGTTTGGATCAATGGAATATTGAAGCACTTGGAGATATACCAGTCCACACCAATGACCATGCATTGTGATAATCAAGCCGCAATCCACATTGCCTCCAACTTGGTGTTTCATGAGAGAACCAAGCATGTTGAGGTTGACTGCCACAAGGTGAGGCAGATGATAGTTCAGAGAGTGATCCTACCTTGTTATACACGGAGTGAAGATCAGCTAGCTGATGTATTCACCAAGGCTCCAAGACAGAAGACACTTGAGTCCATTCATCACAAATTGGGACTCAGTGATCTTACCAGGCTCAACTAGTTCCTCTTGTCATGAGGTCTATACTCTTTTCCTTGTTAAGGTTTTACCCCTAAGGAGGGTTTTCTTTAGCAAGATTTTTAATGAGGAAGATCTCATGACATCCAATCTTGACCGGTTCCCTTGGTCAAGCTTGAGGGGGAGTGTTGAACAAAATAAGAGATGGGATTATGATGTATGAATGGAGAGTGAGGAATGCTGAGGAAATGAAGAGAAATGGAGGTAGGGTGTCCGTACAGAATCCGTACAAGGCCGTACAAGTTGGCCGTACAACCATGAGTCGACCAAAAGAAGTTTGGGTCGACCAAAGTTACCCGGGTGAAAAACTAGAGAAGTTACCTTGCTGCGGATAAGTTCTTCCTCTACTCCTCCGTGTGTCTATGTGCACTGAACCTTATGGATAAGGTGACTCCGCGTCTGGACAGGCTGGCTAAGAGCATCTGGTCAAGATGCCAAAGGGATCAAGCATGTGAAGCTCCTCGTCCAAATATTTCAAACCAGGCGCGCCTAAAGCTTTGACTATACATGCTTAGGTTGAAACCTTATCTTGTATCCGTTAAGCACAGCCTTAACTTTCCCTATATATGTTGTAATCCCTCTCATGAATCAAGCAAGCAATATTTTGAGTCTCTCCTATTCTCTCTAGTGTTCTTCATATCCAGAAATGGATTTCTAGTCTAGTTTCAAGCTTTAGTCTCCAAGTCTCTTCTAATCTCTTCTCTAATCTGTTTCAACGTCTCAAATACTCATATAACCTCAGATATCTCTTTAGTTTTCAAGCTCCAGGTCAAGGTGTTTGGATGGGATGCAATGGAAGCACTGAAATAGTTGGGTATTGTGATGCTGATTGGGCAGGAGATAGGGTTGATAGAAGATCAACCACTGGTTATTGTACATTCATTGGAGGCAACCTAGTGACTTGGAAGAGCAAAAAGCAAAAGGTTGTATTATGTTCAAGTGCTGAGGCAGAATATAGAGCTATGAGGAAGCTCACCAATGAGTTAATATGGATCAAGGGATTGCTTGGAGACTTAGGAATCGAGACAGCATCACCCATCACAATGCATTGTGACAATCAAGCAGCCATTCACATTGCCAGCAACTCAGTCTTCCATGAAAGAACAAAACACATAGAAGTAAACTGCCACAAGGTTAGACAAGCTGTGGAGAAGAAAATCATCCTACCTTGTTATACAAGAAGTGAAGACCAGCTAGCTGATATCTTCACCAAGGCAGCAAGTACCAAAGTCTGTGAGTTCATCCACTCTAAGTTAGGACTCATAGACCTCACATCTCACTGACTTTCCTAGCATGGAGACCTCTATTCTTTTTCCTTAGTATGTTTTTGTCCCACTGGGTTTTGCACTCTAAGGTTTTAATGAGGGAGGTTCTTCATGTTTCCAAGCTTGAACATTCTCTATAGTCAAGCTTGAGGGGGAGTATTGAGATGAAGAACCAAAGAGAGACAACGTAAGAAAGGATGATGAAGACAGAAGAATGATCAAGACGGAGGTATCCGCACAGTTTGATCATATCTTGACCTGAAGTGGAGTGCAAGGCAAGCAAGGTTTAGGAATTAACAAAGAGTGTAGGGAAAGTATTCATAAGAGTCTTGTGACCCTTTATGGTCAATATGGACGTTGGGAGATGCTGCCAAGAAGAGAAGTCACATGTTGCCTTAAGAATTCAAATGCAAGCAGCTGTCACTTTCACTCCCTAAACCTGTGCCCTTGTCTCTTTTTGTTTAGTCTTTATTTTATTCTTTCTGGTTGTCTATATATTATGTAACAAGGATCTGAATACAAGCAAGGAGAATAAGTCTCCCATTCTGATTACATTCCCTCTCTCTCTCTCTCAAACTCGTCCATACTCTCTCTCTACTTGTTCTTCATCATTCTTCATCTGTTCTTCATCATTCTTCATCAAATACTTCACTGTTCTTCATTCTACACATCATAATCTCTCATTCTAACAGGTATTTGATTTGTGACCACTGCAAGAAGAAAGGTCATCTCAAGGACAAGTGCTGGATACTGAATCCTCATCTAATGCCAAACAAATTCAAGGAGAACCGCACTCAGTACATGGATGCAAAGGCTAACTTCTCCACTGATGGTGCTGAACCAGCGACCTCAAACAATGGTGTAGGAAGTGCTATGGCCTCTACTTCAGTGTACTCAACTGCAAGAACCAACCAGGATGAGACTATCAAGAGATCTGATCTAGATGCTCTCATCAGGGCCTTGAAAGAATCTGGTATCCCTAAAAGTCTTGGCTTCTCTCTTAATGCTTCTCACACTGATTATAGTACAATGAATGATTTAAAATCAGCTAGACCATTGGTAATAGACTCTGGTGCCTCACATCATATGATTAGTGATTCCCACTTGATTAGAAATGTGAAACCAGCCTTAGGAAATGTAATGATAGCAAATGGTGATAAAGTCCCAATAAGAGGAATAGGTGATTTGAATCTGTTTGACAAGGTATCTAAGGCTTTCTATATGCCAACCTTTGCATCAAACTTGGTTTCTGTTAAAAAGGCCACAAACGATTTAAACTACCATGTTACATTCACTCCTAATGAAGTTTACTTTCAGGATATTGAGTCTAGTAAGTTGCTTGGCAAAGGTGTGACCAAGGGAGATTTGTACTTTCTTGAGGACACAAGACCAGCTGTTGAATTATCTTCTGTTTTTAATGATATTTCTGAAATCCCTAAAGATGTATTGTGGCATGCTAGATTAGGACATCCTCATTCTAGAGCCTTAAACATCATGTTGCCTAGTATTTCATTTAAAAGTGATTGTGAAGCTTGTATTCTAGGAAAACATTGTAGAAGTGTGTTTCCTAAATCAAAAACTATCTATGATCACTGCTTTGATTTAATACATTCTGATGTGTGGACTGCCCCATGTGCATCTAGAGAACAACATACAATACTTTGTGACATTTATAGATGAGAAATCTAAGTACACATGGATTACCTTGTTGCAATTAAAAGATAGGGTGCTAGAAGCATTTTAAAATTTTCAGAACTATATCACTAACCATTTCAATGTTAAGATAAAGATTCTTAGATCAGATAATGTTGGTGAATACACTAGTACAGCCTTCTGATGAACCCCTGGTGAGGAGATCCTTTTGTCCCTGATACTTTTGAAGGAAGATCTGATGGTTTTGAGAGAGATCTGGGTTGGTTTTGATGATGATGGATGGATTGATTGGATGATCTTCAGAAATGATCAATGAACTAATCAGATCTTGTGTAGATGTGTCCTTGGTCAAGAGAATGAACTCTGTTTTCGATCAAAGACAGGTTTTGCTTGCAGAGAATGAACTCCTAGCAATCAGTGTTCATGGATGAACAAGGGATTCACAGATTTAGAGAAAATTTTGATAAAGAGGTGAATGTTTTTTTCAGAAACAAAAGAGAGTTTAAGTAGAGAAGAAGAAAATTGAAAAGTCCTAAAATTGTAGAAAAATAAGAAAAACTTAATAAAAACTAAAATTGTCTTGAAAACTCAACAATTATTTATTTTGGCTGACTCCTTGACTTGAATTTCGTGGCTAGCCTTGCTGAAAGAAAGAATGGATCCTCAACTTGTGTATTGATCTTCTTTTAGACCTAGAAAAAGGCATAAATCATCCATGGGGCAGATCCACATCTTCTCCATCTTGTTTGATATGATTTTCACAGCAAAAGTAAGCTGATTATGCTCCATTCCAGACTTAGATTCATCTTCAAGCTTTCCATTCAGCCATCCCGGTTTATCCTTGACCGCATAGTCCTCTGACTCAAGCATGGTTGCATCACCTTCAAACAACATCTTGCCACACATGGAATCATACACCAAACCAGCTGCCCTTACACACCTCAGCAAAATGGCGTGGCAGAAAGGAAGAATAGACACTTGATGGAAGTAGCCAGGAGCATAATGTTTCACACAAATGTACCTAAGAAGTTTTGGGGAGATGCAGTTGTTACAGCCACCTACCTGATCAACCGCACACCCACCAAAATACTCCTTGATGCTACTCCTTATGAGGTACTCAACCAAACTAAGCCATCTATAGACCATTTGCGTGTGTTTGGGTGTGTGTGTTTTGTCTTAATTCCAGGAGAGCTACACAACAAGCTAGAGGCTAGAAGCACAAAGGCAATGTTTATTGGATACTCCACGCATCAGAAAGGCTACAAGTGTTATGTTCCAGAAACAAGGAGAGTTCTGGTATCCAGAGATGTTAAGTTCATGGAATCAAGAGGTTATTATGATGAGAAGAGTTGGGAAGAGCTTAAGGATCTATCTCAATCTGCCTCTGATAGAGCTAACAATCTGAGAGTTATTATGGAAAGGCTAGGCATCAGTATACCAAGAGTTCCTGAACCAGCCAAGGAGGATCCCACCCATACTGTTCCAGAGGCTGAGAAAGACATTCGAGTCACTCATCCTGATCATGAGGGGGGCAATGAAAGTGGTGATCAATCTGAAGCTCAAGCTCAACCTGAGGAGAACTCAGTAGCTCATGATCAAGATGGAGTGCCATCTGATGAAGCTCTATCTGATTTAGAAACTGAGACTCAAGTGGGAGAGCCTAGTGAAGAAAATTATCCAGAACCTGATCAAATACAACCATTGAGAAGAAGTACAAGGATCAGGAAGCCGGCCTCAAACTGGATTAACACAAGGGTTTACTTCAATGCTGAAGCTGTGGCTCATCCAATAAGTGCAATATGCTCTCTTGGTCAATATCCAGAAGAGCATCAAGTCTTCATTGGGGAATTGGATGCTGAGTACATTCCAAAAACATATGAAGAAGCTATGCAACATGAAGAGTGGCGACAGTCTGTTGGTGATGAGATTGGTGCCATGATCAAGAATGATACATGGTTTGAAACTGAACTCCCCAAGGGTAAGAAGGCAGTGACAAGTCGCCTACTGTATACAATCAAGTATCTTGCTAATTGAAAACCAGAGAGGAAGAAGACAAGACTTGTGGCAAGAGGTTACACTCAAGTATATGGGGAAGATTACCTGGATACCTTTGCACCAGTGGCCAAGTTGCACACCATAAGGATTCTTCTATCTCTTGCTGTCAACCTTGAGTGGGATCTATGGCAGATGGATGTAAAGAATGTTAGAATAAGTAGATTTGAGAGTGTGGAGGTGAAGAACACCAAGAACAGAGAGTAAAAAGAGAGATGAATTTGTTAAGACAAGAGAGAGAGTGGAGAAGTATGTTTGTAATTGGGAGAGAGAGAGAGTCACGAAAATGAGGAGTATTTTCTCCTTAATCTGATTTCTTGTTGCTTACAACATATTTAAAGACAGAGAAGAAAGAGAGAGGAAATTAAGAACACACTAGTCCAAAGACTGTATTCTGACACAACAGCTCTCTTTGCAGTAGATCTGGATTTGAATTCAAACTTAACCATAGTAGCTGGTTAACTCAACCCCAATGGTCTTCCCAAGCTTCTTATGGTTAAGTTAGGCGACCCCATACCTCTGCCTTGCCTTGCAATTCAAGCTAGATCATAGATAACACTCGTTAGGGCTGTACGGACATAAACTATTTTTATTGTCCAGATTATTTCTTCTTCATTCTTTTCCTCTCTTTGGTTCTTCATCTCAATACTCCCCCTCAAGCTTGACCGTAGTGACTAGTCAAGCTTGGAAACATGAAGAACTTCCCTCATTAAAACCTTAGTGTGCAAAACCCAGTGGGACAAAAACACACTAAGGAAAAAGAGTAGAAGTCTCCATGTTAGAGGAGTCAGTGAGATGTGAGGTCTATGAGTCCCAACTTAGAGTGGATGAACTCACAGACTTTGGTGCTTGCTTCCTTGGTGAAGATGTCAGCTAGTTGGTCTTCACTTCTTGTGTAGCACGGTAGGATGATTTGCTTCTCCACAGCTTGTCTAACCTTGTGGCAGTCTACTTCAATATGTTTGGTCCTTTCATGGAAGACTGAGTTGCTTGCAATGTGGATGGCTGCTTGATTATCACAATGCATAGTGATTGGTGATGTAGTCTCAATTCCCAAGTCACCCAGCAATCCTTTGATCCATATCAGCTTGTTGGTGAGCTTCCTCATGGCCTTATACTCTGCCTCAGCACTTGAGCATGACACAACCTTCTGCTTCTTGCTCTTCCAAGTTACCAAATTACCTCCAATGAATGTGCAATAACCAGTTGTTGATCTCCTATCAGTTCTGTCTCCTGCCCAATCAGCATCACAATACCCTACAATCTCTGTGCTTCCATTACATGCCATCCAAACTCCCTGACCAGGTGCCTCTCTCAGGTATCTCATGATCCTTTCCACCATGTTCCAATGATGGACTTTAGGCGCCTGCATGTGTTGGCTGACTTGGTTCACAGCAAAGCAAATGTCTGGCCTGGTAATGGTCAGATAAATGAGCTTCCCAACCATCCTTCTATACTGCTTAACATCACCATATGGCTTGTCTTCAAACTCCCCCTCTCTCAGTACTTTGTATCCTTCTTCCAATGGTGTTTTAGCTTGTCTTCCTCCAAGGTTTCCTGCCTCAGTTAAAAGATCAAGTGTGTACTTCCTTTGGGACAGAAAGAGCCCCTCTTTAGAGCGGCATACTTCAATCCCAAGGAAGTACTTGAGTTCACCTAAATCAGTAATATCAAATACAGATTTTAGAAATACCTTGGTTTCTTTGATGCCTTCTTTGTCACTGCATGTGATGATTATGTCATCAACATAGACTAGAATGACCACAATTCCTCTTGGACCAGGGAGTGTAAACAAGGTATGATCAGCTTCTGATTTCCTGAAGCCTCTACCATTCAAAGTAGTACTAAACTTGTTGTACCATGCTCTTGGAGATTGCTTCAGCCCATAGATTGCCTTCTTAAGTCTTAGAACATTTCCAGGTTTAACCAACTTCTCTAGACCAGGAGGTGGGTGCATGTAGACTTCATCTTCTAAATCTCCTTGTATGAAAGCATTCTTGACATCCATCTGCCACAATTCCCATTCCAAATTTGTTGCAAGTGATAGGATGATTCGGATTGTATGCAGCTTGGCTACTGGTGCAAATGTATCCACATAGTTCTCTCCATAAGTCTGAGTGAAGCCTCTTGCAACCAGTCTTGCCTTGCGCCTCTCCACCTTTCCATTTGGTAGAAACTTGATAGTAAACACCCACTTACTTGACACAGCTTTCTTGCCCTTTGGGAGTTCACTTTCATACCAAGTATCATTGATAATCATGGCCTTTGTCTCATCTCCAACTGAGTCTCTCCACTCCTCAAGCTCCATTGCTTCCTCATATGATCTAGGTACATGCTCCTGATCTAAACCAGTAATGAATGCTTGATGCTCAGGTGGAAATTGTGCAAAGAAACACACTGCTGAGATTGGATGAGCTACTGCTTGATTGTTGTAGTAGACTCTTGTGTTTATCCAGTTTGAAGGATCTTTCCTTATCCTTGTACTTCTTCTTAGTGGTTGAGTCCGGTATTGTTCTTCTTGCTGTTGAGCCTGGTATTGTTCTTCTTACTTCTCTTCTTCTTCAGGAACTTGAGCAGTCTCAGGTTCTTGCACACTCTCCTGATCATGAACATTCAGACCTTGTTGTTGTTCTTGCTCATTGCCCCCCTCAGGATCAGGATGAGTTGTGTCATCAGCCTCTTGTTCAGTATCTTCTTGAGAGGCTATCTCAGTCGCCTTCTTTGGTTGTGGCATACTGATTCGAAGACTTTCCATAATCATCCTAAGGTTGTTTGCCCTATCCGAGGGTGCTTGAGAAAGGTCCTTTAAGTTATCCCAATTTCTTTCATCATAGAACCCTCTTGATTCCACAAACTTTACATCTCTGGAGACCATAACCTTCCTAGTATCTGGAACATAGCATTTGTAGCCTTTCTGATTTGGTGAATATCCAATGAAGATAGCTTTGATACTTTTATCTTCTAGCTTGTTTCTTAGCTCACCTGGGATCAAAACAAAGCACACACACCCAAACACACGCAAATGCTCAATAGATGGATATGTTTGGTTCAATACCTCATAAGGAGAGACATCTTGTAGGATTTTTTAGGGATTCTGTTGATTAGATAGCAAGCAGTGATCACAGCATCCCCCCAATATCTTTTTGGAACATTTGTGTGAAACATCATGCTTCTAGCCACCTCCATAAGATGTCGGTTCTTCCTTTCCGCAACTCCATTTTGTTGTGGTGTGTATGGGCAGCTTGTTTGGTGTATGATCCCATGCTTTTTTAAATGTTGTTTGAAAGCATTGCTTGTGTATTCTCCCCCATTGTCTGATCTAAAAATTTTGATCTTAACATTGAAATGGTTAGTTATGTAGTTCTGAAAGTTTATAAATGCTTCTAACACCCTATCTTTTGATTGCAGCAAGGTTATCCAAGTGTATTTTGATTTCTCATCTATAAATGTCACAAATTACTTATGGTTTTCTCTAGACAGACAAGGTGCAGTCCACACATCAGAATGAATAAGATCAAAGCAACTTTCATACATAGTCAATGATTTAGGGAAAACAGATTTGCAATGTTTGCCAAGAATACAAGCTTCACAACTATCATTCTTAAAGGAAATACTAGGCAACATCAAGCTCAGTGCACGTGAGTGAGGGTGTCCTAGTCTAGCATGCCACATTGCATCTTTAGGTAAAACAAGAGATGAACTAAAAGCATAAGATAAATCAGATAAGCATTTTGTGTCTTCAAGTATATACAAGCCCTCCTTGGTCACACCTTTGCCAAGCAAACTACTACCCTCAATATCCTGAAAGTAAACATCATTAAGACTGAAAATAGCAAGGCAATTAAGATCAGTTGTTGCCTTCTTAACAAATAACAAGTTTGAAGTAAATGTGGGCATGTAAAATGCCTTTGAATCCTTGTTAAACAATTTCAAGTTTCCTATGCCTTTAATAGGTACTTTCTCACCATTTGCAATTATCACATTACCTAAGGCAGGTTCAATGTTACTAATGAGACCAGCATCACTAATCATATGGTGGGAAGCCCCTGAATCTACCACTAGTGGTTTAGCAAACTGACCAGTAGTGTGTAAAGCATTTAAAGAGGTTCCAAGAACAATACCAGAGTTCTCCTTGAGAGCTTTGATGAGAGCATCAAGGTCTGACCTCTTGATAGTCTCATCTTGAGTAGTTCTCAAGGTAGATAAAGCACTGGTCACCATTGCCTTTGCTCCACCAGCCACATTGGATGCTTCAGGTGTATCAGTGGGGAGGTGTGCTCTTGCATCCATGTACTGATTCTTTGGCTCCTTGAACTTGGCAGGCTTCAGATGAGGGTGGAGAATCCAGCATTTGTCTTTCATGTGACCTTTCTTCTTGCAATGATCACAAATCCACACCTTCTTATCATATTGTTTGTAGAACCCTTTGTTGGCAACAACAGCTTCCACCTTGTGTGCCATGTTGAGCTCTCCTTTGCCTTCAAACAAACCCACTGACCCTTCATCTCTCTGGATTTGAGCACACACATCATCAAGGGATGGTAACTTCTCAGATCTGAGTATGTGCTTAATCAAATCATTGTAGCAAGGGTTAAGAGTGAGGAGCAGTCCAAAGACCTTATCCTGCTCACGCCTTTCACTCAGGGCTGTTGGGTCTGTTGTGCTTGGTCTGAGCATCTCCAACTCAGCCCACAGTGACCTGAACTTCCCAAAGAACTGGTTGAAATCCATATCATCTTGTTTGAGAGTATTGATAGCTCTCTTCACTTCAAAGACTCTGCTCAAATTTGATGCATTTCCATACACCTTCTTCAGAGTATCCCAAAGATCCTTAGAGGTTTCACAATAGGAGTGAGCCACTAGGATGGATGGCTCAAGGGAGTTTTGGATGACAGACAGCACCATGAGGTCTTCTTGACACCATTTGTCTTCATCAACTGTAACAATCTCTCTGCCATCTTCAGATTGTGTAACTTGCTTTGGGGCTTGACCATCAGTCACATGACTCCATAAGCCACGCCCACCAAGTGCAGTCTTCACCAATCTTGACCACAGAAGGTAGTTAACCCCCTTAGGGTCACATGAATCACAACAGCCTTTGTTTGCTCCATATTGGAATCTATGGACTGTTGGATAAAAGAGTGTCTCTGAAAGTTTTGAACAAACAGAGAAATAAAACTGAAAAACTCTCAGGAACAGCTTGCACTCACAAGAAATCCAAGTGATAAACTCAGAGAAACAAGAAATCCAGAGAAAAACAGAGTATATAACAGAGGTGGCTTGCTATTATCCACTGGACAATAGCTTAGGTGTTAACAGAAATGAAGAAACTGAGGAAGAGAATTGTTTTGCGGAAGTGAAATATAGGTTTAGGAGCATAAAGGCCCTGATACCATGTTAGAATAAGTGGATTTGAGAGTATGGAGGTGAAGAACACCAAGAACAGAGAGTAAAAAGAGAGATGAATCTGTTAAGACAAGAGAGAGAGTGGAGAAGTATGTTTGTAATTGGGAGAGAGTCACGAAAATGAGGAGTATTTTCTCCTTCATCTGATTTCTTGTTGCTTACAACATATTTAAAGACAGAGAAGAAAGAGAGAGGAAACTAAGAACACACTGGTCCAAAGACTGTATTCTGACCCAACAGCTCTTTTTGCAGTAGATCTGGATTTGAATTCAAACTTAACCATAGTTGCTGGTTAACTCAACCCCAATGGTCTTCCCAAGCTTCTTAAGGTTAAGTTAAGCGACCCCAGACCTCTGCCTTGCCTTGCATTCCAAGCTAGATCATAGATAACACTCGTTACGTCTGCACGGACAGAAACTATTTTATTGTCCAGATTATTTCTTCTTCATTCTTTTCCTCTCTTTGGTTCTTCATCTCAATAAAGAATGCATTTCTCCAAGGAGAATTGGAAGATGAAGTTTACATGAGGCCACCTCCTGGTTTAGAGAGCATGGTCAAACCAGGGAATGTTTTGAGGCTGAAGAAGGCAATATATGGCTTGAAACAATCTCCTAGAGCCTGGTACCACAAGCTGAGTGCAATTCTTAATGGAAGAGGATTTGTAAAATCAGAGGAAGATCACTCCCTATTTACTCTAACTAGCCAACAAGGTATTGTGGTGATCTTGGTGTATGTAGATGATATCATTATCACTGGTAGCAACAAGGAAGGTATACTCTCAACCAAAACTTTTCTCAAAACTGCATTTGATATTAAGGATTTGGGAGAGTTAAAGTACTTCTTAGGGATTGAAATGTGCCGCTATAAAGAGGGGATTTTCTTATCCCAAAGGAAGTACACACTTGACATTTTAAATGAGGCAGGAAACTTTGGTGGTAGACAGGCCAAGACACCATTAGAGGAAGGCTACAAGGTACAACGAGAGGGGAAGTTTGATGCCACTCCATTTGAGGATGTCAAGAAGTATAGAAGAATGGTTGGAAAATGGTGCGACCTGGATCAGCTTAAAACTCAAGTTTTGGAAGCCAATCTATGTACCAGGAAGTGAATGGGTCACAGGACTACCTAATGGGCTTATTGGAGAGCTTATTGGCCTTATTCATGAGGTATTGGACCAAGAGAAGGCTACGGATCTTGATAAGGCCTTCATAGAGAATGGAATGAATATGAACCAGCATGGAAGACTAGTATGCAATCTAATTTGCCAGGAAATGGGTGAAAGGAAGCTGGTTGGAGAGGAAATGAAATGGGTGATCTGGTATGATCGAGAAATGGACTGGTTAAACCGACATGGCCGAGAAATGAGTTGGAAATGGAAGATGAAGAACCAGAGGTGCAAGTGGATTATCAGGAGCATTTTCATCATCAAAATGAGCTTAATGAGTCACTTGGTCGGACCAGAAACAAGATGGATCGAGCCGAAGCAAGAGTTGTTTGAAAATGGCCTTTATCGGCCCAAAAAGTGGAAAGACAAGCCAGCTTGGATTATGACTGGCCTAAGAAGATTAGGCACGCCTAATATGGTTTATTTTCAGTTTATTTATGATTTCATTAAGTTTAAACCAATTAGGATTTAGTTTGGTTATCTTAAATGAATTAGCAATAGGATTAGGATATGGTTTTCACTAAACCGACTTGGTTTTGGTTTAGGGTTTTCTTTAGCTTAAGATTTTGTTTTCTTCTTTCTTTATTTATGTAACCACGAGCCTCCATGTAAAAGATGAACTATTATTCAATAAACTTAAGCTTTGGCTCAACCTATCGTCTCTGTGGAGACTTTGTTTCTTTGTTCACTTAGGTGGACGTGTTTTATATCACTAAGGAAGAGTGATCTTCTGTGATCCATCCTAGACATCAAGAAGGGTGCACCTGTGTCTCAAGAGCAGCAAAAAATCCTTATAGCCTTCCACAGCTTGAAGGATAAGACCATCCTCATCATCTATCATCCATCCACACCCCCCTTCAAGTGATCCAGGGAGAGACAGCCATTCCACGGCCGTACCAAGTTGTATCAGAGCCACTTGAAGGTTCGGGGATTATGTTCTTAACCTAAATCACGTGATCTATCATATCCAGCAGTCTCATATGTATTCTTTTGAAAGAAAAAGAAACCATGAAGAGAATGCTGAGCGCAAAGCAACAAAGGAGTTGGAAAGAAGAAAAAAACAGATCCAGATTCCACCCTTCTATGGAGAGACTTTGATCCAGATACATACCTAGATTGGGAAAAGGAGATGGATTTAATTATCAAGTGTCAGGGGTACACAGCAGAGAAGCAGGCTCAATTGGCATCTAATGGTTTATATGGATATGCACTTGATTTGATGTGATCATGGAAAGCACCAAAGAATGGAAGCATGAACCTGAAGAGCTTGTAGCTGAGGATGCAACTTTTAAGAGTGCATATGATGTGATCATGGACCGGATCACTAAGGAGAACAAGAAGAGTCTAGATGAGCCACATGAAGCCACATTGCACCAACAACTTGGTGATGATGCTCTAGCCATTCCTGAAGGTCCCATGACTCGTTCCAGATTCAAGAAGCTTAAGGAGAATGTTGTTGGATTACTCACTTCACATCCACAACAAGAAAGTCTTGGACAAGGTCTGATCCGAGATGTCTTGATCACCATTCAAGCCATCTCTACATCAAGCTGAGTTAGTGTCTAGGCAAGACATGGGGTGTGTGCTCTTTTCCTTGCTTTTGGTTTTGTCCCACGAGGTTTTCCAGGAGGGAGGTTTTTAACGAGGCCACAACTTGTCTACACATCACCTAAGTCCTATCTCGGTCCAAGACTATAGAAGTTACATTTTTATTTCATCTTTTAAGCTTATGTTAAACTTAGACTATAGTTTCCTTTCTTTCCTTTTCTTTTTTAATGTCGAAACCCTAGAGTATTTGTCTCTGGTTTCTTATTTAAGGGGTTCTCTACACCCTCTTGTAATGATCCAACTTTTTCAATACAAGTATCATTCATCTTATACGGCTCTCTCTCTCTAAAAGAAGTGTGCCGAGTTCTGGTGTGTCATATCCAGAGACTTAAGGGTGTTTAGTTTGGTGTGTCATATCCAAATCATTCATCT
Organism: Moricandia moricandioides; assembly: GCA_905132885.1. Lineage (NCBI taxonomy): Eukaryota > Viridiplantae > Streptophyta > Magnoliopsida > Brassicales > Brassicaceae > Moricandia > Moricandia moricandioides. The sequence continues at coordinate 17,766 of CAJHQQ010000286.1, forward strand.
AGGAGTATCAAGAGATCATTCATCCCTCTTGTGTCACCATTCAATCCACACGCCTTGAAGAACTTGAGTCTTTGATTCATTCTTGCAAGGATCTATCCATTCCCATCAACCAAAGAGCATCCTAGGGACGCATCAAGTGGTATCAGAGCAACTTTGGTTGGGAAGTACTCGCTATCCTCTTTTGTTCTCTTGTTTCTTTTTGTTTGTTTAATCCATATGCAATCTACATCATCCTGAAAAAAGCATTAGAACTCTTTGTTTAGGGCTGCTCGTGACTGCATAAGAAATTAGACAAGCATTCTTAAACTTTCCTTATTTGGTTGCATGCGAAAACCCTAGAGTGAGAAGAACCCTAGCCGCATATCCTTTCTTGCCGATCACTTTGTGCATTAGTCTAGGTTGTTTAACACCTTGAACACGAGCATAAGAAAACTATTAGGGTGCTAGAAAACCTTAGAAGTGATTAGGAAAAGGATTAGAAGTTTTTCCTTTTTGCATGAACTCATTCCTTTTTACTTAGCCGATTTCCTTTTTACTTCTGTCTTGCATTATAAGCTTGTTCTCTTTTCCTTTTTACTTGTTTTCTTTTTCCTTTTTGCTTGTCTTCTTCCCTAGAAACCTTTTACTGGTTATTTTGGTTACCTTTGTGCAGGAAGCATGGTCTCCAAGTCTGAAGAAGAAGCTTAACTCGTCAGCTTCTCATGGAGGCTATGTCGGCTCAACTCAACCAAAACATGGTGGCAACCATGACCGAGATGATAAGGACCAACCTCAATGACATCAGGAGAGAGCTTAGAGAAGACATCAGGAGAGCTACTAGCCAAGTACCAAACCGAGAGACTAGGAGAGAAAGAGAGAGGAGAGAGGAGAGACCTCATGCAACTCGCCAAGAGCATGATGGTTATGAGGAGACTGACGATGAGTATGAGCCCCTCAGTTCATCCTCAAGAAGACATAGGCGTGTCCAAAAGGGAAGGATGAACCAGGGAGATGAGCTTGCTGGTTTGAAGATCAAGATACCCCCATTCCATGGCAAGGCTGATCCGGATGCCTACCTTGAGTGGGAGAAGAAGATTGAAAGCCTTGATGGAAGGGAACCAGTGGAAACATGGCCTAAGCTGAGGGCTATGATGCATAGAGAGTTTGTTCCAAGGGGATACCACAAGGAAGTGCTTCGAAAGCAGTCTGAGACCAAGCTGTGCTCTTCAAACTCAGTCCACAAACAACAAGACAGCATGACATCACGTCCATTCAGTGATATTGGATCAACTAGCAAGGAACCAATCTGTTATAACAAGGAGAAGACAGTCTCTAAGCCATTTAAAGAAGATAAACAATTCTGTTTATTCAGTGAAAAGGATAAGGAGGCATTGTTACAAGTAATGATGAATGTGGAGAAGCAAATCAAACGGACCAACACAGCACGTCCATCCATTGAAACACAACATCAAGAACCAGCACCAGTTGCGCCTATCCAAGAAGATCAAGACAAAGTAACCTCCCATATCTTTCATAAAGAAGAGCAGCCTGTTCAGAACGTCATGGTCCCTTTAAAACAACACATGGTAGCAGAGAAGACACCCAGGGAACCTCAGAGAGCTCGTAGAATGAATCAACTAATTGTCTTTGATCCATGCGATTTCCAAAGGACCTTCTTAGGTACTTTTCTGTTCACTCCTTTTGTTTGGTACAAGAAAGGAGAAGTGGAACTATCAAGACACGACTTGGATACGAGACATGTTGTATTTGAGCCTGGAGGAGAGGTCTGGAATCAGAAGAACAAGATCAAACAGATTAAGAAGAGTTCAGCTGCACCAACATTTGATTTTGTAGATTTCTCATCCTCTGAAGATAAAGGGTTGCACGTCTCAGCTCAGCAAGAGTTTCACTATGAAACCAACTGGCGAGTGAAGCCAAATCAGTCACGGATCCAACAAACCAGACAACGCAGAAAATGGCCTCCTGATCATCAAGATATTGCTAGTTTTGCAAAACATGTCGGTTTGGATCTTCCCCAAGAGAAACTTGTAGCTGATTGTGCTGGAAGCTTACAGACCTACTCGTGGAGACCTAGAGAATATTTCCACAAGATTATCACCCTTGGAGAGTGCTCTGTTCGTGCTAGAACAAGGGGTCATAAGAGTTTGAAGTTGATCAAAAAGACTTACATCTTGACCATATCAAGATATGGAAGCCACCAGATATGCATCAACTTCAGTACCAATGCAAAGATTATCAAAATGTAATTGGAGATGAAGAATTCACTAGAGTCAATGGTGAAGTGATTACTGGAGCAGGAGAAGAACTCATGTTTTCTTCTCAAATCAAAGAGAAACCACCAGAGGAACTTAGTCTACAACAATCTCCAAAGAAACCAACCCGGGGTAACTATCTAAACTCCAAGAAAAACATGAAGCCTGATTTGCTTGCTGTGGGTACCGGTCAAACTGTTTTGAGATCTACCTTTTTCAAAGAGAGAAGCTATAATAATGATCAGAGTATCAAGAATGGGTTGTTGGCTTTGATGATGCAACAAACAAACCTTGGAAACTGTCTAGCCGCCAGCTTTGACATAGGAACAGTCCGAGGGTCATATCTCAACAACCACAAGGAATTAACCATCAAACTCGACTGCCATGGAAACTTAACTCATCAGGGTCTCACGTCGATTTGGAATCAAGTCCAAATCTTCTCAGATGAAAGAGTTATGGGTTCTACAAATCGGGTGATCCTGTATTGGCTATCTTTGAAGTTTTCTGAGTTTAAAACATCTCAATCCTATGTATGGCGACCAGGTGAGCATGCTAAGGTAAGTGATCATGTTTTCAAGAGTTCTTTATTCAATTACACAGATATGATGCACTTGTTTTTGTCAAAAGAGCCATGTGCAGATTATGAAGGAGCTTGCAAGCATACAAGAAGAAAGAACAAGCATATGGGAGACAAGCGGTTCAAGCCACCTGATTTGGATCAGGATAAGCACCAAGACGTCACTGGCTTCAAAGAAGCACCACCAGAGGCAGCACACAAGCCAAAACCGAGCAAAAACCAATTTGGGATAAGATTATTACTCTTTGATAAACTTTCATGTGCTAACTTGCTTTGTTTCAATATATCAGGTTTGAGTAATGAATCAGGAACTAAATGGATTAATGCCTTCTACATATCCAAACCAGTCAGCAACAATGCCTATCAAAGAGGCTTGCAAGGTAAGTGTAATCTGATTTTAAACTTCGATGTTACTGACTTGGTCCCCTCTATTGTAGGTAAAACAGACTTGAGGACAAATCTTTTTGAAGAGGTAGGGGATGATGTGATCATGGAAAGCACCAAAGAATGGAAGCATGAACCTGAAGAGCTTGTAGCTGAGGATGCAACTTTTAAGAGTGCATATGATGTGATCATGGACCGGATCACTAAGGAGAACAAGGAGAGTCTAGATGAGCCACATGAAGCCACATTGCACCAACAACTTGGTGATGATGCTCTAGCCATTCCTGAAGGTCCCATGACTCGTTCCAGAGTCAAGAAGCTTAAGGAGAATGTTGTTGGATTACTCACTTCACATCCACAACAAGAAAGTCTTGGACAAGGTCTGATCCGAGATGTCTTGATCACCATTCAAGCCATCTCTACATCAAGCTGAGTTTGTCTAGGCAAGACATGGGGTGTGTGCTCTTTTCCTTGCTTTTGGTTTTGTCCCACGAGGTTTTCCAGGAGGGAGGTTTTTAACGAGGCCACAACTTGTCTACACATCACCTAAGTCCTATCTCGGTCCAAGACTATAGAAGTTACATTTTTATTTCATCTTTTAAGCTTATGTTAAACTTAGACTATAGTTTCCTTTCTTTCCTTTTCTTGTTTAATGTCGAAACCCTAGAGGATTTGTCTCTGGTTTCTTATTTAAAGGGTTCTCTACACCCTCTTGTAATGATCCAACTTTTTCAATACAAGTATCATTCATCTTATACGGCTCTCTCTCTCTAAAAGAAGGGTGCCGAGTTCTGGTGTGTCATATCCAGAGACTTAAGGGTGTTTAGTTTGGTGTGTCATATCCAAATCATTCATCTAGGAGTATCAAGAGATCATTCATCCCTCTTGTGTCACCATTCAATCCACACGCCTTGAAGAACTTGAGTCTTTGATTCGTTCTTCCAAGGATCTATCCATTCCCATCAACCAAAGAGCATCCTAGGGACGCATCATGATTGGTGGTATCAGACAGCTAATACTAGGAGACAATATGGAGAGCAACAGATTTCTTCTTGGTATGAGATGAAGGCTGTCATGAAGAAAAGGTTTGTTGCAAAGAGGTATGGGTAAACTGATTTGGAAAGGATGCAAAGCCAAGCTAGGGAAGATCCAGAGATGAGCCAAAGTCCTACTATAGTCATGAGGAACAAAGAAAGTTGCAGCTACATGAAGCATATCTTGATGAATTGCAAAGGCCACAGTTCAAGGAACACCTCAGGAACATGATAGATCAATCACTCAATGCTGTGATGAAAGACGCAAAACAGAGGTCAGTCCCACGTCCAGAATCCAGAGATGATGAGCTAAGTTGTTACAAGAAGGAACCAGCAGAGAAGAAACAAGAAACTGCAGCAAAACAGGGTGAGAGAGAGAACAAAAGTTTGAATTAGAACCATTATTCAATAAACTTAAGCTTTGGCTCAACCTATCGTCTCTGTGGAGACTTTGTCTCTTTGTTCACTTAGGTGGACGTTTTTTATATCACTAAGGAAGAGTGATCTTCTGTGATCCATCCTAGACATCAAGCAGGGTGCACCTGTGTCTCAAGAGCAGCAAAACATCCTTATAGCCTTCCACAGCTTGAAGGAGAAGACCATCCTCATCATCCATCCATACCCCCCTTCAAGTGATCCAGGGAGAGACAGCCATTCCACGGCCGTACCAAGTGGTATCAGAGCCTCTTGACGGTTAGGGTTTGAAGTTTTAACAAGGGAGCACGAAATCTATCAGTTAACAAGTTGTATTCTATGTCTGGATATGAAGAAGAGCTTACAATTCCATTCTTCTATGGGAAGATTGATACAGAGGCATACCTTGATTGGGAAAAGAAGATGGAGTTTTTTCTTTGGACTCCAATACTACACAAAAAAGAAAAAGGTATGTTTAGCAGTCAATGGACTCTGTGGAAGTGCATTCTCATGGTGGCAGAGAGTTTATCAAACTAGGAGATTTTGATTGCATCTTAGAAAGCAATGGAACTAAGGAGTTGGAACAGCTTGTACCAGAGCTTAAAGAATTCCAAGATGGAGCTAAAGAACAGCTTGAACCTGAGGATACAAAGGACAAGGACCTAAATGTACCCGTTGGTCCAATGACTAGGTCTAAACAAGCAAAATTCCAGCAAGCTCTTCATCAACTTTTACACACTATTCAGGGCAGTCTAGAGTGTGCTTATCCAACCACTCTGGTTGTGATTCAAGCCACCTAAGACATTCATCAAGAGAGGTGTTGTGACTTGCACTCTTTTTCTTGTTTTGTGTTTTTCCCATTGGGTTTTCCAAACAAGGTTTTTAATGAGGCTTGGACACAACACTTATACAAAAGCCTCTTGATGAATCTAAGCCCATTTTCTATCCTTAATTTCATGCAAGAATACACCAAGAGTCTTTTCTTATTTTCAAGTTTGAACTTAGTCTTTCTTTTAATTGTTTTGTGTGTTTCCAAGAAGCTGTGCGTGTACAGTCTTCTTCTCTTTATATTCTGGTCGAAATCCCTGAAAAAAACATCAAACTCTTTTCTAAAAACCCAAGTATTCTCTGAATCTTGTTTGATCAAAGCTTGTCTAGTGTATTTCGGATTATTCCTTACATTGCGAGCAAAAACCGATAGTCTGAGAGCCATTCCGCATCTCTTAGAAGTATCAACTCAATCCATTGCTTATCACATCAACACAATCGTTGGAGAGCATTCAGGGACGTGATCCTCTCACCCAGGATCATATCAAGTGGTATCAGAGCAGATCTCAATCATCAGGTTGTGTTTTTCCAGTTCTGCAACTTTTAGACTTTTCGTATTCTATGATCGAATCTGTTCTAAAGTTTAAACCTTTTTAGAAACGTGTTTATTAGGCTCTAATCTACCTAGAACAAGTGTTGAACTTGTTAAATAACTGAACTTGATCCACGAAATTTGCAGAGAAAGAATTAGGGTTCTTATATAAATTTGTATCTGATCTTGTTTTTCCAAGTTCATTTTCATTGTTTCTGTTTCTGTGGACATCTTTACTGGTGTAGTGTTTGGCACTTGTCAGGAACAATGGGGGAAGAAGATAATCGGAATAATGGAATGGATAAACTTCTACTGGAAGCCTTAACTGCACAGATGTCTGCTTTGATGGATCAGAAACTAGAAAACTTCAGAGCTGAGGTTGTTCATTCAGAACGTGAGAGATCTAGGAGGAGTCCAAACCAGTCTACCTCAGAAAACTATTATAGCCATTCCAACAGAACCAATGGCACCAGAAGAAAGAGGCGTGAGAGAGAAGAAAGGCCCCAAAACAGTGATCCTCTAGGAGGGTTGAAACTGAAGATTCCAGAGTTTAAAGGCACTACTGATCCAGAAGAGCATCTGGAATGGGAAAAGAAGATTGAACTTGTGTTCAATTGCAGAGATTACACTCAAGAATATAAACTAAAGCTTGCTCCTACTGAGTTCAAAGAGTATGCTCTGAGTTGGTGGGATAATCTCGTTACAGCCAGAAGAAGGGCAGGAGATTTCCCTATAGAAACTTGGAATCAGATGAAAGTGATCATGAGGAAAAGATTTGTGCCAAGCCATTATCACAGAGAACTACATTTCAAGGTCAGAACACTGTCTCAAGGGAGTAGATCAGTTGAGGAATATTACAAAGAAATGGAGACTCTTATGCTGAGAGCTAATATACAAGAAGACAGAGAAGCAACCATGGCCAGGTTCATGGGAGGATTAAACCGAGACATCATGGACAGACTTGAAGTTCATTACTATGTAGAAAGGGAGGAACTTCTGCACAAGGCCATTATGTTTGAACAACAGCTAAAACGAAGGAGTTACAAGTCTAGCTATGGAGCCAGCAAGCCACACTACCAAAAGGACGAAAAGACCAGAGATTCCAAACCATTCTCCAAGCCTAAAGTATAAGAACAGAGTATAAAAGGTAAGGAGGTAGCCACTGCAGCTAAAACCCGAGATATACAGTGTTACAAATGTAAGGGCTATGGACACTATGCCAGCAGCTGCTCTAATAAAAGAATGATATTCATTAGAGAAAATGGAGAAATTGAATCAAAAGAAGAGGAACAATCTGAGTCTGAAGAAGAAAGGGTGGAGATGCCAGCCCGTGGAGAGCTACTTGTTACAAGAAGAACATTGAATCTGCAAACCAAGACGGTTGGAAATGAGCAAAGAGAGAATCTGTTTCATACTCGCTGTATGGTTCAAGGAAAGGTATGCAGTTTGGTTATAGATGGAGGAAGCTGTACCAATTCTGCTAGTGAAACCATGGTAGAGAAACTTGGTTTGAAGATCATGAAAAGACCAACCGCATACAAGTTACAATGGCTTAATGATGAGGGAGAGCTGGAGGTGAAACACCAAGTGAAGATACCATTGTCCATTGGGAAATATGAAGATGAGATACTTTGTGATGTGTTACCAATGGATGTTGGACTCATACTGCTTGGAAGACCTTGGCAATCTGACAGAACAACCATTCATGATGGATTCACAAATAGATACTCGTTTGAATTCAAGGGAAAGAAGACTGTTTTGGTTCCTTTGACACCACAAGAAGTCCATCTTGATCAGATAACCTTGAAGAAAAATAAAGCTTCCTCAGAATCAAAAACCAAGCAGCCTGCCAATCTATTGCTTCAACCAAAGGGAAGTTCTTTACCTCACTTGCTGTTTGTTTTTAAAGAATGTTTAAACATAACCAGTCCAGTGCAGGATCTTCCTAGCAAAATACAGATGCTTTTGCAGGAGTTCATAGACGTATTCCCAGAAGAAGCTCCACAAGGATTGCCACCTATCAGAGGGATAGAGCATCAAATTGACTTCATTCAAGGAGCATCACTGCCAAACAAACCAGCCTATAGAACCAATCCTGTAGAGACCAAGGAACTACAACAACAAGTCCATGCGCTTATGGAAAAAGGACATACGGAGAACCGACTTACAGGCCAGGTGACGCGAGGGCACCCGATAGGCCGGGGGAAGCCAGACCTGCACAGGGTGGGGGCTACTGGTAATCTGATGCTATGTGCTATGTTTACCTAGGATGTGATGTTGAAGGCTAGAAAGTGTATCTTTTGGTTCTGAGCTCCCATTTTCAAACCTCTCTCTCTTTCTTGTTTTCGAAAGTCCACTTGAGGACAAGTAAAGGACAAGTTCGGGGGCGTTGATATCGGTCATATTTGCATAGTTTTGGTCATCTCCTTAAGTACATTTCAGACATATAGGATATAATTTAGGCATATTTAGGTTGCATTCCATTACATTTGTTTATGTCAGGTATGGGAGATGCTCATTGATGAGTTTGGAGGCAATGGAGGCCAAATAAGTGGATTTTGGAGTGAAACGGGGTGTAGCGACCAGGCGTAGCGACCAGCCTTGGTCGCTACAGACCCACAGGAAAAATCCGGGAACCATAGCGACCAGGCGTAGCGACCAGCCCTGGTCGCTACAGACCCACAGGGGATTTGCGGATGCCATAGCGACCAGGCGTAGCGCCCAGCCTTGGTCGCTACAGACCCACAACGGAAACCTTGGGACCATAGCGACCAGGCGTAGCGACCAGCCCTGGTCGCTACAGTCGTTGAAGCTGCAATTTCTACGGCTCAACCCAGGCTTGTTGGGTTGACCCGGTTTGTTTTCAAACAGCTATAAATACTCTTTAAACCTAGTTTTTCATTTTATTCTGGTTTTTATCTTAGACTAGACTACTCTTGGTGAAGAAGATTGAATCTTGAATTCTTTTTGATTATTCTTATTTTGATTCATTGTTAATTCTTGTTCATTAGAAATGATTTACTCTTATTCATCTTTGGTTTTTGAGTTCATCATGTTTGCTAGTGAGTAGTCATCTGTAGGATCCATGGGTTAGGGTGATCTCGGGTGATTAGGTATTAGGTTAGAAGGTTTAGTGTTGGACTATTCATGTTCTATGATTATTGTTAGTCTCTAATGCTAGATTAGACTTGATCACTTTAATCTAGATCCATAAGCAATTTGTACCCGAAAGGTGTTCGACGAGATGTCTGAACCAAAGCGATAACTCTCTTTACTTGCTTAACCAATGACAATTGATGTTAGGGAAGTTTAGATAGTCAATAGACCTGCTCTTAATGATTGCTTGATTTAACTAGACCAAAGACATTTGATGTTTAGTGATTGAAAGCAAATGAACTTTTATCTTGATAGAGAACTAGTTTAATGGTACGTCTAGGCTAGTAGAACCAAGTTGTTTATAACATTAACCGTCTATCTTAGATCCAAATCACCCAAAGTCAAAGCCCTTCCCCATGGGTTCTCGTTCCTCCCATTTATTTATAATTCTAGTTTCGCACCTGTGTTATTTTGTTACTTCACCCACATATCTAAATTGATTGCACTTAGATTAAGTTTATACTTGTATGCTCATTGCATCATGCTCACTTAGGATTGGATTGTCACTCATCTATACTACTTTGATTAGGATAGAATAAAATCCTTTATTAGAAGCATACAAAGATTTTGAAAACTGATCCGTGCAGTAGCTTAACCCATCACCAACCCGTTCTATTCAGACTGATTAGACAACAAGGGCGGAGCCCTTACCGGTTTTACATTAGTGATGGGGGAACTTGGTTGCTCACTCTCTTCATGCTAAGAACACGTTCTGACCTTCAAACAAAAGAGATCAAGATTCGGTTTAACTCAGGACAGAACAGAGCATGGCTTAGTGTTTACATCAGACATGAAGCTTCCCTAAAACTTATCTGATTAAACTGATCCAAACAAACTGATTTAAGGTCTTTCTTGTTCAATACTTGAGACTGATAAGCTCTGAAGTGATCTCATGAATTTGACTTCTCTAGGCACATCAGACTCCTTTAATCTCTACACTCATCTTCATTAATCCACAAACAAACAAATAAACCAACCCTCACATTCATTATGAAAAATCATAAGTGAATTTTTGCAAATGGTCAAATAGTCCAAATCATTTGGTTAGGTAAGAAGTGGATTGAAGATATGGTGAATTAAGAGGCTAAGGTGATCTTTTGTAGGTGTAGGGGCTGTGACAGCGTTTATCTTACGCTTTCTGAGTAAGTGTGATTTCTAATGGATTTCCATATTCTGCGGACGCATCAATTCCGTCTACACCTTCAGGGAGAAAGGAAATTGAGAAGGACTCCAAGCTTCCAATGAAATGGCGCCAAATTCCGATCTTAGTGAGTAAAGAAGTTTTAGAACATTGCAGCATTTGGGATAATTGATAGGGCCTGATATTTACCACTATTATGCCATGATATCAGCCTTATTTAGAGTCTATTATATTTGTTTGGAGCATTTTCAGGTTCAGGTACGTTCTGGAGAACTTTGGTGATTCTGGAGCTTTTAGAGATGCAGAACTATGTAGATGCATCAGATGTTTATCATTGGATGGAGACCTTCCCACAGTGAGATTGAGCTGATATTTTCACAGAAGATAGATCTTGTAGTTATCTTTCCCATTCCACCAGTTGTAGGTGCATCGGTCGGTTAGATCTAAAGTTATGCCCAATTTAGTGAAGAGTGGTCTGTCTGCCTCGCGAGAGGAATCTGTCAAGAAGATGAATGAGTGTCGATCGACGACACAGCCTTGGTGTCGATAGACGGTGATCCCAGAAGACAGGCCTGACTTGTTTTATGGCCGACTTAGGCCCATAAGCCATTACAAATTACCCAAATACCCATTGATGACCTAAAACCCTATTTATATGTTTTCTAAGCCATTGTTTATGGCTACGCTTGGTCGCTAAGCAAGCTTTTTTTTATTCATTGTTTAGGGTTTGGAGAGAAGGGAGGAACTCCTTCAGAGTCCTCCTGGAAATCCTTTCGTTTTATAATATCTATTTTATTCATCTATGATTTTTGTGACAAATATCATGTATGAGTAGATCTCTTGTTAGGTTTAGGGATTATTAATGGTATTGATGGATTAGCCAACCAATAGAATTTCTAGGGTGATTATTAGATCTATCAACGGAATTGTGTTTATTGCTTGTGTTCTAGAGTAGCTAGCTAGAACCCTGATCATAGGGTAGTTAGGCGCAAGCGAGGTCTACTACCAGAATTAATCTTGTTGAGCTAGGTTGCTAAAAACTAGAGTTGATTTAGTTAATTTGGTGAACTTATCGAATTAGTTCATAAAGCTTGACTCAAGAGACCATTGATCGACATTATTTTTGTGTCAACAAGCAAGAGCTGAGACATCGGACTTAGTCAATAGATTAGACTCGCAGCGAGAGCTGGTGGTCTTTCACATTAGATATCAAGTTCTATGATTAATACCCTTAGCTTCTATCCTCTATAATCCACTTATTTGAAACCCTAGATCTAGATATTTATTATTATTGTTTACTTACCAATCAATCAATTATATGCTTTAGTTTATATACTGCTTATTAATCTATTTGGCTAGCTAAATCGCGACTGTATTAAGTTTATTGCGTGCCCACGCTCCCTATTGATTCGATCCCTAAATACTACAATTTGACCTCTCCTTGCAAGATTAGTTCGTAGGGTTAATTTGATTGAGTTTGCATTGAAATACATAAAAACCCTCTTGTCGAAATGGTGCTAAAGTGTGGTTAATCAATAATAAATCTTCATCATAGTCTCCTTCTTGACTCAATAAAAACTTTTTGAAAAACTTATATAGATATAGTAAAAAAGACTCAGAACACAAATATATAGCATTAACGAACCTCCCGCAGACTTCAATTACACTATCCCCAGTAATCCGTCCCAGGTTGGTTTAGGAAAAATTAAATCATAAGTAAATAGTGTTAATAAGTCGAGTATACCAAACTCCAAAAGGAGTATTGATCGATGGTGATAGGTGAGTGTCGACCGCTGGTAAACCATCCAAGCCGTCGACCGAAGGTGAACTGATGGTGTCGATCAATGTTGGATTCGAACTGTCTGTTAAACCTTCAAAAACATAAGAAACACTGAAATAAGTATTAGTATAAGTAAAGACCAATTAAAACTTACTAAATAGTGGGTTGCCTCCCACTCATCACTTGGTTATAGTCATAAGCTCGACGTTTTGAACTTTCAGACTAATATGGAGGTGGATCAACCCTTGGAAAACATGTTTCTACATCTTCTTTGCTCTTCTGAAACCATGTACCAATGAAGCTTCTTAATGCCTCATCTCCTTTGGCTTTCTCATTCTTTTTAATCTCCCTAGCAAACTCCACTGAATGCAATCACCTTTGTATATTCGTAGTATTGTGTTGTAGAATTCTAAGTCTGGAAGCTGTAGTCTCTGATATATCCTCCAATTGTTGAGAAATATCTTCCTTAATCAGGCTCTGAGAAAAAAACAATCTCATTGAACCTGTCTTCTAATTGTTCTTTCTGCGGCGGTTAATGTCTGTCTATCTCAGTATCGATCAATGGTCTGATGATGCCGTCGCTCGATGTCAGTCAATTTGCTCCAATCGCATGATGTCATTGAACTGTGTCTAAATCTTGCTTCATCTCATCCATGCGTGTTGTCAAACCGGTGAGGCACTTGTCTATTGGATAGTAGACATCATCAAGCCTCTTTTAGAAATAATCCATTGACATCTCTTGAGCTTTGTAGATCTCATGCACAATATATCATCAATCTCTGCTCTGCTGTATGTTTTGTTTCTTCATATACTTAGAGATCTATGCTGCATGTTCTGGTAAACATATATAGCTCTGCTCAAACATAATTCATCTCTCTAGAACTGCTCTGATGTCTTCTTCTTGCACATTCACTACTCTTCCATCTGTAGATACCATACTCATCTTTGTAGATACCATACTCATCTCTCTTTACCCAATGGAAAATTCTTCTACCATTAGCATCATAAGCTCCCTTTCCATGCTCTATACGACCGTCGATTGATAGTGAGTTCATCCAACCGATTGATCTTGGACTTTTTGAGCCATAAGCATTAGAAGTACAAAACTTGTGTACCCCTGGAAAGGTGGTGTCGATCGATGCATGCTGTCTGTCGTCGATAGATTTAGGACGTTTGGAAGTGTATAGATCATTATTGATCGGGTCGTTCTTCTGCTCCTCAATGTCGATCGACTCTGTTACCTTTGTGTCGATCGATCCCTGCTGTTGTTGTCTAAATATATTTCCTGATCCATTAGCCATAACAAGGACATATACTACATCCTCCTTATATATATGTAGAATTCTCCCATAAATCCCCCGTGCATGTCCTTCTGAGTCTCTGAAAATTCAAACTCATCCGATCTAAGATAACCAATATCTGTATCTTCTGCTCTAAGTTGTTGTTCTGGTTTGTGTCTGATGCCGTTCGATGGCCAGGAGATGTCGTCGATCGATGCTCGATTATCCACTTTTGCGTTCATTACTCAGACAGCGTCTTCCGGTGTTAGGCTTTGATACTGAATCAGCTCTTTCTCTCTGTAATCTGCATCGTATTCTTCGTAAGCTTCACCGTATCTTTGGTATGACTGATGTGTGTCGAACTATAATGTATAGTGTCCGTCGATCGATGCTCGATAATCAAACTGTTGGCCGAGAAGGTTTCCGGGTCCATTAGCCATGGAAAGTATCTCTGCAATGTCTTCCTCAGTGACATGTAAAAGTCTTCCATCCATAGCTCTTGCGTCACCCTCTAAATCTCTCAGAATACTAAACTCATCTGGTAGATAACCATATTCCTTATCACGTTCTGCTGCTGAATCTAGTTCGGACTCTTCTTTAATATCATTATCGATCGATGGTGCATGGTTACCGTCGATCGAGGTCGATTTCCCGATTTGATGGGAAACATGAAAAACACCAGCCCCTTCCATAACAATACCACTGTACTCGATTATCTCTTCTTCTTTGTAATCTTCGTCGTACTTGAGGTAGGTTGGGTTGTATTCGAAATCTACATGGTAGGTGATCACTTGTTCTGAAGTAAGATTTTTCGATCGATAACAAAGGGTGGGTGTGACCGATTGCTGAACTGTAAACACGTCGATCGATTGTGTAGGCTGGGTATCGATTGATGCTCCATCTTCCGACTCCTCATTGAACTCATAATCGCATAAGCATGTGGCCACAAGCTCTGCATCATTACACAATTCAACCATAGTAGCTTGTTCTTATTCTTAACAGGTTCATAAAAAATATTTTTATGTATTAGAGATAGATACAACTTGTTTAAATTCATATCGCATATAGCTCCCACAGTGACCATGAATGCTCTCCCAAGTAGTAGTGAAGAGTTTCAATCTATCATGATGTCCATCACAAGGAAGTCTACTGGTACTAGGGTGTTGTTAATCTGCACTGTAACATCTTTTACCATCACTCGTGAGTTCACTTTTCAGTACTCTACAAATGTGAAAGAATCATTGGAGGGTTCCACTTTCAGATTCAACTTCTCTGCCATAGTCCTTAGCATAATGCTCACTGATGATCAAGTATCACATAGTGCATTGGGATATTTGTTTCCCTTGATGAAGCATGGAACCACGAACTTCCTAGGATAATTTTTCTTCCTCAGACAAGTCCCGTGCTTCTTCTCTCTAAGATGATTGAACATGATCTCTATATCATCATTTATCTCCCTTGTTTCCCTGAAAAACATTCACAATCTGTGAGTATAATAAGCTTCATCAAAAGGAACATCTAAAGAAATATTGAAAACTCCTTTAGTAAAGTTATCCATCTCTTTTTCATTGGCTTCTCTTCATTGATGTTTTGGGATCTTTTGCTTCCTCTTGGAGTGTCCCTCATCTTCTCTATCAATATCCATAGCTTCAGACGTGTCTGTATTCTGTTCTGAAACTGTCACAGTTGAACGCACAATCAAACACGCATTCATGCTCAAAAGTCGAATTGGTTTTCTCATTTGTCAATCGATGCTCAGGTTAAATTATCGATGAATAGCGGTATCTCTCTGTCTGTCGTTGCTCTCGTCTTTGTGTCGATCAATGTTAGTTTATTCACACGAAGAAACTTATACAACAGGAATCGTTGTCGATCAACGCTCATCGCCTGTCAATCGACACCAATGGGAACTGCCGAATGACATAGAACTTTCCACACGAAATTCTCCGTCTTGGAGCTTTTCTCTCTTAACTTCCTGCCAAAAATCATCATCAATCAATGCATTGACTTGGTGCTTCTGTCCAGCCCCAATTTTCTCTTTATCAGGCTCTCATGCCTCCTAATGGTTTTACTTGTTTGCATCACATGATTCTCCAACTTCTTCACATGGGTGTTGAGGGTTTCGAACATGGTACGGAGGTTGAGGTACATATCATCTATCTTTCCGTTGAAATTCACAGTCATCTTTTGTTGTCCCTCTGAAATTCTGTCAATCATTGCTTCGATCTTGCTTTCTTGGGCCTCTGGAGGAGGATTCTGGTAGTAAGAGTATCCATAAGTCCTGTTGTTGTTGAAGAACTTCTGCTGTGAACCATGATGAAAGTTACTCCTTTGACCATTCCTATAGGAGTTCCTGTTGAAACCTGGATTCCCTTTTCTCTGGAAACTATTCCCGCCAATGTAGTTCACATCATCTCCAGACTCTATTGCTTCTACTTCTGCAAGAGTAACCTACTCCTTGAGAAAATTCTGAACCTTATCCATTTTTGTCTTGACCTCTTCAATCTGTTCCTTGCTCAAAGCTGGAGTTAATTCTTCCTCTCAGAATCTGTGTTCTTGGTACTGCTGTTGGATGCCAGATTCTCAATAAATCTCGTAGCTTATTCAAGACTCCTAGTGCTGAAATTCCCCTTACTAGCTGTGTCCAAAGCCATCTGATATTGAAACCCAATACCTCTAAAGAAAGTGCTAAGAAGCTGCGCTTCGTTGAACCCCTGATGTGGACAATCTCTGATATGACTTGAATATGATCCAAGAGTTTCTGAAAGAATCTAAAGACACTTTTGAAAAAGTAGCAGTCTTGCTCCTCGGATCTTCTACTCTCGTGTCATCAAAAAAGTTATGAAAGAAAGCATTCTTGATGTCAGTCAAGGATGACAAAGATCCTGGTGGTAACTGATTAAGCGAATATGAAGCTTCTTCAGTAAGTGAGTACTGAAAGAGTTACAAAAGAGATAGTCCTCAGGGACTCCATTGGCTTTAATAGCAGTCACTAGATCCTAAAATCACTCCAGATGATTCATAGGGTGCTTATGTCGCAATCCATGGTGAGGCGTCTGTGCTACAAGTCCGAAGAAGGAAGGCTTGATCTCAAAATCGTTTTTCCGAAAAGCTGGAAGACGTATGGAGGATCTGTTGGCGTAGAACTAGTCTGAACGGTTGTAGTCAGCCAGTGTTCTCTGAGCAGCTTGGCCATTAGCTTCAGGTTGAGATACTGCAGCATCTGCTTCCGTTTCTGCTTCTGTATCACGGATTACAGTCCCATAATCGTCTATCTTTTGACCTGCTGCAGTACGCAGATGACCATCAAGGTCATGCCGCTCTCCACTCTCATCCCGAACAAATAATAATATCGCAACCATCTGAACTCGTCTTGTACTTTCGATCGATGCAGGTACGCTGCTGTCCTTAAAGAAGTGTCGGTCGACGCTATGTAGGTGTTGTCAATCGATGCTTGTCGTCTTCCTTTGGGGATCGTACGTTGGAGTCATTCCGGGTCTGAGAATAGCAGTTCTTGTCCTTTATTGCTCCTGGTACTTCTTTTCATGTACCTGAAAAACAAAGGAAAAGAAAAGTTTAGTAACTTGAAAGTAATAACAAACCTAAACTAAATCCTAGAAATTAAATCTAATGTCGATCAATGCTCCCCGTCAACATCGCCAAATTTGACATTGGTGTGTTTATTGTTCTAGCAGGGTATGAATATCCTAAACAATTAACTATCAAATTAACCATAATCTTAAAACATAAATAATACTCTTGCCAAGAGAGATCAAGTGTAGTACTTAGTGATCAAATCCACAGAGAGCAATGGAACACAATAGATTCTTTATTTCTAAAGATTAAGCTAGGTAGATGTATATTTGTAGTAAACAATCAATTAAGGAAATATTTCTTATCAAGAGGTATAGATACAATGTGGAATTATGATAATAATGTAAATATGGTATTCAACTAACTAGATGCAAATGTAAATATGCTTGATCCAGGGTTTCAAGCTTAATGGATTATAGGGAATAAGAAGCACGGAAATGTAAATATTATAGAACACAAATATTAACTATTCTGACTCTTTTAACTCCAACTCTCGTATGCGAGAAAAAGCAAAGTCCATCTATCGATGGCTAAATCTTGATGGTGATCGACGGTGAAATCAGAAGGAAATGTGAACGAGATTTGATAAGTTCACTAAGCTTATTAGACCAGCTCTCGCATGCGCCTAACAACCTAGTTTAATGGAGTCTATTATGGCGCATAATCTACTCTCGTAGTCGTCCATGTCCTACTTTCGAGATCCTAGTTAGCTACTCTAGAATGCAAGCATGAAGCACGACTCAATTGATGGATATTAACTTGACCTAACAATCCTACTTTTGGGCGAATCCATGATAGCTATCATTCAACCGTAAAACTAGTTGATAACTACTGAGACATAATCAAAGAAAGAGCAATAGTCTGAATATAATGCATATATAAAATATTGGGGTTCCAATACAAATATCCCTAATGAGTTATGAATATTCTCCCCTAAAAATTCTAAAGCTCTAATGCATTCCACAAAACTGTGCACAAAACTATGCACACTTGTCTCTGTGTAATACATATAACATAAATATAAAACCCTAATATTTAGGTTAAAACTCGTCCAAGGCATCTTCGTCATTTGTCTCTAACTTGGGCTTAAAATCAGCTGTCTGTGATTAGGCCGTCGATCGATGGCAAGTATGCAACATCGATCGACCTTGGTCTTGTAACATCGGTCGACACCAAGGTAGTGTTGTCGATCGACGAATGTCTTGTACTTCGACTCTCTAAATGATTAGCTACGAATTCTTCTCTTCTAATTGCTCCAAAAGCTCCAAGTACCTCCATATATCTCCAAAACGTACATGCACCTGTAGAGACTCTAAAACATAGTTAAAAACACACACATAATAGACCCTAAATAGAGCCTATAACATGGCTTAAAACTGGTTATACATAATCTATACCAGCGTATCCTTTAATCGATCTGAAGCTGGAGAGATCGTCGTGATATCCATCAATGTTCTACCAACTTGTATCGGAGCCAGAACAGAAACCATAGAGACTCTCCATCCTGGGCAAAAGCGATCATGCCGGGATTCACAGAAATATACAGATTATAGCCTCTAGATGCCTGATTTATTCATATCCTGGCGTAAAGTGCGGAACAATGCGAGATCCAAGAGGAACACAGTCATGAACCACCTTCAACCTCCTGAGGAACCTGCCAGCACAGCATTTTGAGCAAGAAACGGCGAGAGGCTGGCAGGCATGGGCGTCGGCAGTTCCTGTACTGACGCCATAACAGCACGATGACGACCAGTCCTCTCAGTGGCTTTCCTCAAGTCTCGACAGACGCTCGGACGATCGGACACCCTGGAGAAATTTCATTCCATGATCTCTAGGGGACCCTCCGACGAATGATCTTATCACCTAGGTATCGTTTCTTCCTAGAAACAAAACCTCTCCCTCCCAGATTCCGTCCGCAATACATTGCATTATTGCAAATCCAAAAAAACTTTGAGGAGGCTGTACGCCCAGGGATAACCACACAGGGGACTCAGGATCCCCCTGGACGTTTCGAAAATGGAGCCTAGACAAGACGGATGAGCCTCCGAAGGCGCCGGGAACACGAGTCTCAAGCGAGACAGCTAAAATCCAAGCCGGAAGGTCCTTAGGGATCAAGGACACATTCTCGATATACAGTGAAACAAAAAATCTCTTGACAATACTGAAAGAGCCATGAGGAACCATGAGAGGAAATTCAGAACCAAGGCCTCCCGGCCAGGGAACCAGGTCCTACGAAGAACGTTCAACAACATTAAAAGTAAACCAGAAAAAACTCTTGGCAGTATGGAAAAAGCTGTACCAGCTAGCTGAGGAACAAGGGGAAAGTCTTACGAGCAGAAACGCGGCGAAGGCCAAAGCAGGTCAAATGATCATCATGCCATTCACCACAAAAAGCTGTGACTATTGCGATCTCATGATTGCACATTTTCTCAAATTTTTAATAATATTTAAGAATTTTGGTTTCCTATTCCTATTTATGCTCAAAGTCTCCTGACCAATTTTATCTAATAAAATATGAGATTTAAACAAGAGCTGCAGGAACACCAATCTACTTAAAGGGGAAAATGAGCTGCATCAAGTCTCAAATTAAATTCAAATCCCGGCAAACCCTTTACCCAAGCGGTATGTCCGCAACGACAATGAAATTGTATTTAACTTAAGAAACAATAGCCCCTCGCAAGCCTGAGTATGCTGTATAAAATACACGTTTTCTACAAAAAGGCCACGAGCCAAGTATCTGCAGGAACCCTAAGTACAAAATATGTGAATCCCAGCATTAAAATACTATGTGCTAGAAAGAATGCAAGAGGCATAAAGAAGTGTTGCAAAGTACTTTAAACCCCCTCGTATATACATGGAACAAAAATAAAAAAAAATGTGCAAAGTTCGGGAGGACCCAGAAAATCATGCTTATCCAGACGTGAAAAGCAATAAGACTGGCGCTTGGGTGACCTCCCCAAGTGGACTCACAACAGAAACAATCAGTAAGACTGGCGACTGCCTAACCCTTTTCGGGTTGAAGTCACAGCAGCACGATATAAAAGTCAGAAATTGTCTTTACTGTAGGAAGCAGAGTGCAGCATATGGCATTGACAATGGCTTATCTACGAATGGCAGAGCACAATGTCTATAAAAATATAGATAGGAGAAAGCCTCCGGGAAGGCCGAATACGAAGTCAAAACCTCCGGTTTTACAACACATTCTCCAGATTTATAATAACAACATTACTAAGAGCCAACATCCGAAAGGTGAGATACAAACATTAAAGCCTCGGGGCTCAGAATTAAAAATTCACGAATCCATAAAAAAGTTGGAATGGGCTAACCTCTGGGGACCAGAATACGATAAACCGACCGGGTCCAAACTCAAAAATCCTCCAGGCTTAGAAGACCAACCTTGGTAAGAATCAATCTCCCAGGAAGGGATTATAACAATCTCTGGGTTACCAAACAATAATCTAAGTATTTATTATCAAAATGCCTCAGAGCAATAGGTTTCGGGAATCTTAAGGCGAACCACATGTTCAAAACCTTGGAGCATCGATAACCACCCCAAGGTCACTCGATGTCCCCTTTAGAGGAGCCAGACTCTGCAAACCTAACTTCCTCTGAGAAAATAACATCAATTTGTTAAGCCACCGGCCTTTTAAGAAGGAAAATTCTCCCAGGATTCTAACATTCAGACCTAAGGATAATCCTAACTATTCTAATCTTCCAGAAGTACAAAGCCATCATCCTCTCGAGACTCCGAGCTCCAACAAACCAGATGCACTAAAGCTTCAACGAATCGATTGGTTAAGTCGTCTAGAGTCTTCGGATCCTGAGAATGGAGGGTCCTAACCTTGCTAAAACTAAGAGCTTTGAATGTAGGAGTGATAATTCCTAT
The DNA here is from genome assembly GCA_905132885.1 of Moricandia moricandioides. Lineage (NCBI taxonomy): Eukaryota > Viridiplantae > Streptophyta > Magnoliopsida > Brassicales > Brassicaceae > Moricandia > Moricandia moricandioides. Next base: position 38,624 of record CAJHQQ010000286.1, read on the forward strand.
AAGTCTCTATGTTTTGTTAAGGCCTCAGAAATACGACTGCGAAGCCACTACCAAACGACTCCAGAATTACGGGATCAACCTGAATGATCGAAATTTGCCTCTAAAGAATGAGCCTCGAGGTTTCGGACTACCATTTCGAAGGAACCAGATCACAGATCATCAATGGCGTAAAACAAGACGTTCAAAGAGCATTACGATAGAAGGCCACGAAGGGCCATTGTTCGAAAGTAAAAAAAAAACACAAAGTCCTTATAAAAAGTTCTAAAGCTTCCTAGAGGCCAACCAAGTTCAAAATAAAACCCCACTAGGGGTACAGTGCACAAAAGAGAGAGAGAGAGAGAGAGAGAGAGAGAGAGAGAGAGAGAGAGAGAGAGAGAGAGAGAGAGAGAGAGAGAGAGAGAGAGAGAGAGAGAGAGAGAGAGAGAGAGAGAGAGAGAGAGAGAGCATGAGCACAAGAGTAATGTTTAAGGTTGAAGTAGATTTGGCAGGATCATCATAAAACTTGGCCGTCGGAGTCTCCTCAACAGCTTTGTCTTCTAGGATTACCGATTCTCTTCAAATGACGGAATATGAAGGTCTTTGAGTTGGGCCTCGGATGTACTCACGATCTTGTATTGCTTCAGCTTGGACGATGGCTTCCGGCTATCATTTTTCTAATTAAACCATCATTAACTCCCAGCGCGCCACCACTCCAGTGTTGTTCATTGCTAGGGCCATTTCATCAACAAAAGTCTCCTCGGCATTCTTCAGGTGGATTCAGTCCTCACGCACCTCCTCCAAATCCTACCGAAGCACGTTATTCTCTGATGCCGCCAACATTCTTGCCTCCTCCTGATTATTCATCTTGAGTTTGAGGACCTGATCTTATTCTCCTTAGCATGATTCTTGTCTTTCTCCTCCACCTGCTGGCGAGATAAGGATTCCACCTTATCTGAATATACAGCCTGCTCGGTCATACGTTACCCTATATGGTACAGACGGGACAGCATCTGGATAAGAAGACAAGCCCCATAATCAGTAAACAAGCAAAAACCAAACAGATAGCAATTAGAAGAAAAGAAGTTTTACCTGAAGCAAGCCACCATGAACAAATTGGATGACTTCGGAGGAGTCATCTTCAGGGAGAGAGACTGAAGTCAGTGGGAATAACTTGGCATTGAGATTGGCAAGCACCTTAGCTTGGTCATCCAGAGATTGGGGAGAAGCCTCTGCACTCGCACCCAAGTGCTTCTGCTTTTTCTTTGCTGAAAATGAGGGAGTCAGATCGGTTGTAGTCGAATGCTTGGGGGCAGCAGTTCTCCTCATAAACTGAACCTCGTCATCACAAGACGTGGCCCACTTTTAAGCTTCTTTCTTCGTCTTAATCACGTATAGAGCCTTTCGATATGCGCCCAAGCTTCCTCCACCATAGATCCTGACATATTACATGCAATCAAGACTAGATTGGGAAAGTTCCATGATGAAGATTATCAAAACATGTGCGATTGAGCTCAAGAAAAAATACTGATGTAGCTTTTATTATGCACTCTCAAATAAACCTATAAGCTATTTTTTACTCTCTCAAATAAGAGGTTCAGTTGTAGTAATTAGGGATCGAATCCACAAGGAGTGTGGGCACACAATAGACTATAGATGTTTAAATTAAGTTAGGCAAACAGTTTATTAAAAAAAGTAATAGTAGACAAGTAAGTAGGTGATTGGTTTGATAACAATAAGATGAAATAGGTAGGTCTAGGGATTTACCAATCAATAGATTCAAAACTAAAATCAAGGATGCTAAGGGTTATATTGATCAAATTCTAGAACTCAAATTCAATAAGCAAATAATCCAGCTCTCCCATGCAATTACTAATCATATGCCTAAGTTCTATGTTCCAGCTCTCGCATGCAAACAAGGATCGAGCGTCGGTCGATACCAATGCTTGGGTATCTATCCAATTTACCTCAGACAAGCATTAACACACATATTGATGATGTTCAACTAGATCCTAGATCAACTCTCGTATGCGCATAGATATCTAATCCACACAGGGCTCAGGTTCCGTTAATTAAATGCACTCTCAAGCCTCTCAATTGTCCTATGATTCTAGGTTCAAGCAATCAGTAACACTCTCGTGTTATTCCATTACTCTAGATCCTAGTATTTCAAGCCACCCTGCCGTAGATATCTATATATAACCTAGCAATCCTATGACTATCACTTCAACACTAAGAACATGAAATCCCTAAACCTAACAAGATGATTTCTCAGACATGGAAGCAATAATACAAATCATATTCTGAATAAGTAATAGATATAGAAATCAATATGAAACCAAAAGAGTTCCAATCAATCTATTGAATGAGAATTGATCTTTTCTCTAAAACTTAAGATAGTGAATAAAATTAAGCTTTGTCGTAAACAATGGCTTATAAAACTATATAATTTAGATCTAAACTCGTCCAGGGGTATTCTGGTAACTTGCCATGAAATTTGGGGTTAGGTCGGCCATAAAATAAGTCAGGTCTGTCTTCTGGGATCACTGTCGATCGATGGTAAGATTGTGCCGTCGATCGACACTCATTCATCCCCTCGACAGCTTCCTCTCGCGAGGCAGACAGACCACTCTCCAGTAAAACGGGAATAACTTTTGATGTAGGATTCTGATTGACCACAAACCAGTGGCATTGGAAAGCTAAGTAAAATCTATATCTTCTGTTACAATATCAGATCAATCTTACCTGGGAAGATCTCCATACATAGATAAACATCTGACGCATCTGCGCAGTTCTACATCTCTAAAGGCTCCAGAATCACCAAAGTTCTCTAGAACGTACCTGAACCTGAAAATACTTTAAAACATACTCCAAACAAATATAATAGACTCTAAATAGGAATGATATCATGGCACAATAGTGGTAAATATCAGGCCCTATCAATTACACCAAATGCTGCAATGTTCTAAAACTTCTTTTCTCACTAAGATCAGAATTTGGCGCCATTCGATTGGAAGCTTGAAGACCTTCTCAATTTCCTTTCTCCCTGCAGGTGTAGACGGAATCGATTCCTCCGCAAAATAAGGAAATCCATTAGAAATCACACTTCCTCAGAAAGCGTAAGATAAATGCTGTCACAGCCCCTGGTAGTTTTTACCAACCGCTTGTGTTACACAAAGATCGCAGTGTGTTACACACGAATACGAGAGAAAGAATAAGATTGGAATTTTTCCAGAAAGTTTCAACTAAATTAACTTGTCTGAAATTACTTAGATATTATTGAGATTCTGTGTGTTATGTTTACAGCAAATGACTGACCTTTATATATAGATCGAATCATTGCAATGTAAAAGACATAACTCTTTATTCAAAAAACACAATATGAAGAGTTGCAACTTTCTGTGTAAATAACTAACTTATGTTAATGTACTAAGGAGATAGTAGATTATATAGTTTAACACTCCTCCTTAATCATATCTCGACTTCACTCCAAGCTGCTTCCTGAGATCTTCAAACCTTGAACAGCCCAATGCCTTTGTGAGAATGTCCGCACCTTAATCATCCCCTTTGCAATACTTCAGTTCAATGATCCCTTTCTGCTCAACTTCCCTTACGAATTGGAATTTGATCTCTATGTGCTTTGTCCTTCTGTGTTGCACCGGATTCTTCCCAATTGCTATTGCTGATTTTTTGACACATAAGATCGGAATGCCTCCTTCAACCTTCTGACCAAAATCTTCAAATAGTCTTTGTAACCACACGGCTTGATTTGCTGCTGCACATACGGCTATGTACTCTGCCTCAGCCGTTGATTGTGCCACTGTTTGTTGCTTGCTTGACTGCCAACATAACTGAAGTGCTCTTCTTGTCTTCCTTAGAACCACCCCAACACTATCTGTGTAGCCCATAAGTCTTGGTTCCTTCACACTTGTAAAGTATACTCCAAAGTTTGATGTTGCTTTGACATATCTTAACAACCTTTTGGCTTCTTGGTAGTGTTTCATACGAGGTGATGACATATATCTTGAGAGATAGGCGCTTGCATACATCACATCAGGTCTTGATGCACAAAAGTACAAAAGCCCTCCAACAATGCTTCTATACTTAGTCGGATCTCCATACTCTTTGTCATCCTCAACTCCTTTCTTTTTTTGTTGTAAGTGGAGTGCTTACACTCTTGCTCTCTCGCATCCCAAACTTATAAACAAGTTTGTTTGCATACTTTTCTTGTGAAAGAAATATGCCTCCATTGTCTTGAATTACTTATATTCCAAGGAAATAGTTCAGTAATCCAAGATCCACCATTTCGAATTCTTTCTTCATGTTTTCCTTGAATGTGTTGATGATCTCAACATTGTTTCCAGTGATGATTATATCATCCACATATAGACTCATGATCAACACATCTACTCCTTGCTTCTTGATGTATAAAGCTGCATCATTCATACTCCTTTCAAACCGGTTTTGAAGAAAATATGAATCTATCCTTCCATACCATGCCCTTGGAACCTGCTTTAAACCATACAAAGCCTTGTGTAGCCTCAACACCTTTTCCTCATTTCCTTGCGTCACATACCCAGGTGGTTGTGTGACATACACTTCTTCCTTCAGTTCCCCATTGAGGAAAGTTGACTTCACATCCATCTGATACAAACACCACTTCATCTGAGCTGCATATGCGAGTATGGATCTTCTTGTATCATGTCTTGAGACAGGGGCAAACGTCTCAAGGTAGTCAACACCATATGATTGAGAGATTCCTTGCAACTAGCCGTGTCTTATGCTTGATGTGATTACCGTTTCCATCGGTCTTGATCTTACAGATCCACTTCACACTTATCACATTCTTCTTCTCTAGCTTGTCCACTAGTTCCCATGTCTTGTTCTTCTCAATCATGTCAATTTCTTCATTCATTGCCTTTCTCCATTCCTTGTTACCATACACTTCATCATAAGTATATGGTTCTTCATGTGCATGAAGACAATAATCTATTGCTTGAGCCGCCTCTTCAAGCTCTACTCTTGCAGCCTTTTCCATGATCTCAACCATGGACTTATACTTCTTTGGTGGCTCAGAATCTTCTTCATCTTCATCACTAGTATCAGGATCATTATTTTGAATGAAAACAGGGCTGGAAGTACCTTCGGTTTGTGTTTGTTCCTCAGGCGATTGAGAGTCTTCCATAAACATCTCCAATGTCTTCTTGACTTTTTCTAGCCTTTTCCAGTCCCACTTCTTGCTTTCTTCAAACTATACATCTCTTGATACTTCAATCTTATCATTCTCCACGGTGAGAACTCTATAGCCTTTGGATTGATTGCTATATCCAATAAAAATTCCACGCTTTGCCTTGATATCTAACTTCCTCCTCTTCTGATCCGAACATGTATGTAACATATGCTACCAAACATTTTCATGTGTGACACATCAGGTTTGTGTCCATACCACTTCTCTATAGGAGTGATATCATCTTCTATTGCCTTTGATGGTAGACGATTTTGAAGATATGAGGCAGTGTATACCGCTTCTGCCCATAACTTGAGAGACAAATCTTGCTCTGCCAACATAGTTCTAGCCATCTCCACTAAGGTCCTATTCATCCGTTCTGCTGCACCATTTTGTTGTGGTGAATAAGGCAAGGTAACTTGCTTGTGTATTCCTTCTTCTTCACAAAACCGGTTGAATTCTTGTGAAGTGAACTCACCACCACCATCTGATCTCAATGCCTTGATGGTACAACCTGATTGCTTCTCCACCATTGCTTTGAAATTTTTAAAAAATGAGAATGTCTCTGATTTTTGCTTCATGAAGTATACCCAACACATGTGAGTATAGTCATCTAAGTATAGCAAAAAATATCGACTTCCATCAATAAATTGGTGCTGCATTGGCCCACATACATCCGTACGTACAATCTCAAGCTTTTCACTTGTCTTAGTTTGAGATTCTTTTGGGAAGCTTTTTTGTGATTGCTTTCCTAGTCTACACGCCTCACATGCCCCCTTCCTGACTCTAAACTTTGGTAACCCCTTTACCAAGCCTTTGTCTTCCATTTGTTGCAACCTTTTGTCGCCTACATGACCAAGTCTCTTATGCCAAGTCTCCATTTTGCTTTGCTCACTTGAGCTCATGGCTACTTGTTCCTGAGCCGAACTCATCCTGATTTTGTAGCTCTTGTGAGTCATTAGGATATTCATTATCCTCCTTCCTTTTGCATCCTCTATGATGCATCTCTTCTCTTGAAAATTCACCCGGTATCCACTTGAAACAATTTGTGGAACACTCAACAAATTTTTCGTCAAACCCGGAACCAAGAACACATTCTTGATGGTCCTCTTATCATCATTAGTCATGACGGTAATATCTCCCTTACCGGCTGTCATGACTATGCTTCCATTTCCAATCTTTATTGGAACCTTGATACTCCTATCAAGTCTTCAGAAGTAATTCTCCTCCTTTGTCATATGATTACTTGCTCTACTGTCTACTAACCAGACATCTTCCATCACTGTTTTTGCTTCACTCGCACTCAACAACAGATGATCTTCATTAAAGTCTTCTTCTTCAAGACTTAAATGTGCTTTCTCTTTTTTCTTTGAGTAGCATTGATTTGAAAAATGGCGTAACTTGCAACAATAGTAACACTCCTTGTTACTTTTGGAATCCTTCTTTGTATCATCCTTCTTCTTTTTTCCTAAAACATTCACTCTCATTGTGATTGTTCTTCTTGCAGAAACCACACCACTTCTTGCCTCCACTGCGTTTTGAGTTGTCTTGTGTGACACCATAATTTTTATGTTTCACACGAGCATCGAATGCTCCTTCACTTGTGCTTTCTTCTCTTGCAGCCAGCCTTTCTTCATTAGCATTCAAAATCCCGATCAGTTCTGCCATCTTTGTTGAAGTCAAATCGCTTGTTTCCTCCAATACACTGACTATACTATCGAACTTTGCTGGGAGAGAGATGAGTATTTTTTGTATGAGTTGGATGTCTGTCTTCTGTTCTCCATGATAAGTTAATTGATTTGCCACTGCAACTAACTTATCTTTGAAGACCTTGATGTCTTCTTTCTCATCCATCTTCAGATTTTCGTACTCCCTTCGCAACGTTTGAAGTTGAATCAAACGGACTTGGGGAGAGCCTTCATACTCTGCCTTCAATGCATCCCAGGCCTCTTTAGATGTTGTTTCTGCTGAAATCCGTGAGAAGACCTCATCTGATACGGCAGTTTGTAAAATTTGCAGAGCCATCGTGTCGTTCGCCATCGCTTCTTCTCTGAGCGATATTGCTCTTGCTGTCTTAGGGGTTTCATTTACTCGTGCTGGTGGGGCTCCCATGCCTTCTGCAACCACAGACCATAACTTCCTAGTCTTGAGAATGGTTGTCATCTTTATACTCTAGAAGTTGTATTTATACCCATCGAATATGGGAATCACTTGATTTTGATTCTGCATCGTTTCGTGTCCCTCCGATAAATGGTATGCCAAAAATCTCTAGCCTCCTTTTCTCCACGCCAAGTGTTTGTCTTACTAGTGCTTTTTTGTTGTCCTCTTAACCGTAAAGCTCTGATACCATGTTAGTTTTTACCAACCGTTTGTGTTACAAAAAGATTGCAGTGTGTTACACACGAATACGAGAGAAAGAATAAGATGGAATTTTTCCAGAAAGTTTCGACTAAATTAACTTGTCTGAAATTACTTAGATATTATTGAGATTTTGTGTGTTATGTTTACAGCAAATGACTGACCTTTATATAGAGATCGAATCATTGCAATGTAAAAGACACAACTCTTCATTCAAAAAACACAATATGAAGAGTTGCAACTTTCTGTGTAAATAACTAACTTATGTTAATGTACTATGGAGAGATTAGATTATATAGTTTAACAGCCCCTACACCTGCCAACAAAATGACATAAGGCCAAAACCCAGGAAGTTACATAAGCACAAACTTTCAGACCAATCTTTGTCATTCACCGGATGGTGTTACCTCTCATTCTTCAAAATCTCTTGGAAAAGGGCATTCCTATTCAGAGAGTGAAGGTAGAATCTGCCATCTCCACCATTTAAAGTGGATGAGAAATAAAAAAAAGAACCTCGTTCATTCTAAGCGAAAGACCCTCAAGATCGTCAATGTTTTGAATTGCTATCAACGTCCTCCAAGTAGGAAGATTCAGCTCGGCTGGTGAGATATCGAATAATTCTAATATCTTAGCAATCAAAGAAGGGACCTGATCTTAGAAATCAGTTTCGAAGAAAGCTTCATAAACTGGAACTTGATCAATTCCAAAATCCAAAACTCGATTTAATTGACAAGGATCTCCGATAACTGTATCCACATGAACCCAATATTTGTTCCTCCACTCACTGATTTCTTCCTCGTCGATCCTAGAGAGGGGTCCTATCCTCTTAGGTTCTATTAAATAAGCCTTTGCTTTATGGTTTTCAACAACCACCATCAAATAGACGGAAAAATATGAGGAATAGATGGGACCCCGATTACTTTATGATATTGCTTATTTATTACCAGTTTTAGACCATGTTATAGACTATATTTAGGGTCTTCTATGTGTCTCTAGGCTATGTTTTGAGGTCTTTACAGGTCTAGGTATGTTTTGGAGAAATATGGAGATACTTGGAGAATTTTGAGAGGAATAATCCGTAGATGATCATTGTAGTACGATATTACCATTGACTGACGATACAATGTAGGCGTCGACCGATGTTACATGACTAAGATTGATCGATGTTGCACATCTGCCATCGATCTCCAGTTAGCAGACAGCTGACTTTCAAGCCCAAGTTAGAGATGACACAAGATTACAAGACTACCCTTGGATGAGTTTTGACCTAGACTTTAGGGTTTTATTTATACTTTATGTATTGCACCATGCTAAGTGTGCTAGAGTTAAGGGGGCAAGAGTTTGTGTGTTTGTGCTAGCATTTGCTAGTTTATTCTAAGTGTGCTTTGAAACCCCATTATATTATCTATGCATTTTATTCAAATTCTTCTTACTTTAATTATGTCTGAGTAATTGTCAACTAGGTTTAGAGTTTATCAATGGTACTGATGGATTAGCCAAACAATAGAATTGTTAAGGTCATTATTAGATCTATTAATAGAATTTTGTTTATTGGTTGTGTTCTAGAGTAGCTAACTAGAACCCTGATAATAGGATAGTTAGGCGCAACCGGGAGCATGGTCTACTATCGAAATCTATTATGTTGAGCTAGGGTGCTAGAAATAAACGAGAGTTGATTTATTCAATCATGTGAACTTATCGAACTAGGTCATAACGCTTGATTTAAGAAATTATCGATCAACGCAGGATCATTGCCATCGATCGACGGTCATTCCGTGTCAATAAGCGAGAGCTAAGACATTCGACTTGGTCAGTATATTAGGCTCACATGCGAGAGCTGGTGTCTTTTACATTAGATTTCGAGTTTCATGAATAAAATACCTTTAACCTTTATCTACTATAATCCACTTTCATGAAACCCTAGATCTAGCATATTCCATTTTTACATTACTAGAATATTTTCATATTTACATTACTAGCATATTCCCATATTTACATTATTAGCATATTTCCATATCGCATCCTTACCTTCTAATAAGGAGTATTTCCTTGACCTTATTACTTGCTACCAATATATATATAGTTACCCATCTTAGACTTTAAAAATAAGAAACCTATTGTGTGCATTTGTTCTCTGTGGATTCGATCCATAAGTAATACACATGATCTCTCTTGACAAGAGTATTATTGTATTGTGTGTTGGGATTAAGGGTTAATTTGACAGTTGTTTGTTTAGAGTATTATTACCCTATTAAAACATAAAAACACATCCACGTCAAATTTTGCGTCGTTGTCGGGGAACATTGATCGACATTATATTTATTTTCTAGGACCTAGTCTAGGTTTGTTACTTTCAAGGTTACTGATTTTTCTTTTTCTTTGTTTTTCTGGTGCATGCAAAAGAGTACCAGGAGCAACAAAGGACAAGACTTACTGTTCTCTGACCAACAGCAAGTCGAATGCACGATCCGCAAAGAAATATGACACACATCTATCGACGACATACCTTCATCATCAACGATACATCTGTACGGACATCATCAACCGGCATTAGAACTCAACCATTGACCGATACCAGATCTCTAGCATCAACCGATATTGATCATATACCATCGAACGGAAACACCTCATCCGCATTGATCGACGACAACAGACGATTTCAGATGGTTGCGCCTATAATTGTGGTTCCGAATGAGAATGGAGACTTGCATGACCTCAACAGTCATCTGCGTAATGCAGAAGGTCGAAGGATAGACAATTAGGGGGCTATAATCCCTGAAACAAATGCAGAATCTAATACCCAAGCCCCTGAAGTGCAGAAACTTCAAAACCAACCAGGAGACCATGGATCATTTATGTTTGACAAGATACTGAGGGAACAATAGAAGATGAAGGTGGATTTCAATGACAAGTTAGAATTCCTGTACCTACACCTCAACACAAAAATCAAAGATATTAGAAACCGCGTGGAAAAGTTAGAAATTCAGATGACGCATAAGAGCGAAACCCTTGCGAAATACAAAGTTAAGGTCAAAGAAGAAGAAAAGACTGAGTAGAAGCATCACGTCAATGCTGTGATTGATGATGATTTTTGGGTAGAAGTCAAGAAAGATAAGCCACAGGAGACGGGAAATCCGAGTTCGTTGATCAGACCACAAAAGCATCGATCGACACAAGCCACTACGAATTGATCGACAGTTCTTGTTAACTCGACGGAATCAGGGATAGCTTCATGCGTCGTTCGACGCAGAGGTCGCACAATCGATCGATGGAACCCTGTGACAAAACGAGTTTATTGACCCAAGGTCACGAATACTACAACTCCAGAGCAGAAGAGGGATTTATCAGGGCCTGTGATAGTCGATAAAGCTGCCAAGGATCATACTAGGAGGGAAAAATAATTACTCTAAAGAAGAAAAGTGATCCAGGGATGTTTGTGGTGCCATGTCAGATCAAAAACCATGATTTTCCCAATGCCCTATGCGACACCGGATCATCAGTGAGCATCATAACAAGAGCTGTAGCAGAGAAGTTAAACCTCGGAATAGAGACTTCCAACGATTCTTTTATCTATGTGGACTCAGGAGGTATATGCAGAGATGTCCCACTGCGAATTCAAGACGTCCTAGTCCCGATAGATTTCCATGTGATGTACATCAAGATCAATTGGAACTCTACCTTCTTACTTGGAAGAGCTTTCATGACCACCGTAGGAGCTATATGTGATGTGAAGACAAACAGGTTGTGCCTTTCCTTGATTGATCATAATATTTATCATGAAATCTACAAGAATAAACCTTCCCTCACGAGACTGTGTAATGATGCAGAGCTTGTGGCCACATGTTTCTGCGATTATGACCATGTTACATGACCAAGATTGATCGATGTTGCACATCTGCCATCGATCGATGTCCAGTTCGCAGACAGTCGACTTTCAAGCTCAAGTTAGAGACATGACACAAGATTACAAGACTACTCTTGGACGAGTTTTGACCTAGACTTTACGGTTTTATTTATACTTTATGTATTGCACCATGCCAAGTGTGCTAGAGTTAAGGGGGCAAGATTTTGTGTGTGTGTGTGTGTGTGCTAGCATTTGCTAGTGTGTTCTAAGTGTGCTTTGAAACCTCATTATTTTATCTATGCATTTTATTCAGATTCTTCTTAATTAATTATGTCTGAGTAATTTTCAACTAGGTTTAGGGTTTATCAATGGTACTGATGGATTCACCAAACAGTAGAATTGTTAAGGTCAATCCAGTGAACTTATCGAACTAGGTCATAACGCTTGATTCAAGAAACCATCGATCGACGGTCATTCTGTGTCAACAAGCGAGAGATGAGACATTGGAGTTGGTCAATAGATTAGGCGCGCATGCGAGAGCTGGTGTATTTTACATTAGATTTTGAGTTCCATGATTAAAATACCTCTAACTTCTATCTACTATTATCCACTTGCCTGAAACCCAAGATCTAGCATATTTCCATATTTACATTACTAAAATATTTCCATATTTACATTACTAAAATATTTCCATATTTACATTACTAACATATTTCCATATTTACATTATTAGCATATTTCCATATTGCATCTATAACTTCTAATAAAGAATATTTCCTTAACCTTATTACTTTCTACCAATATATATAGTTACCTAGCTGAGCCTTTAGAAATAAGAAATCTATTGTGTGCCTTTGTTCTCTGTGCATTCGATCCCTAATTACTACACCTGATCTCTCTTGACAAGAGTATTATTGTATTGTGTGTTAGGATTAAAGGTTAATTTGACAGTTGTTTGTTTAGGATATTATTACCTTATTAAAGCATAAAAACACACCCACATCACTCTACCACGGACATCCTCTTCGACCTAAACCTACTTTCCACAGAGGAGGAATCCATTAAAAGGCTAGATCTACCTTCCATTGTAAAAACTGAGTTCCGTAAATCAAATATCCAAAGATATATAAGAATTCACTAAACCATAGAATGTAGGAGAAAATATTTCCAGAGAGGAGAGATTCAAGGAATAGTCGCTGCGAGACAAGATGCGGAGAATCCCTAGTCTTCGAGAAAGTAATGAAAAGTAACTAAAAATCCGGAGAGCTATGAGGGTTGATACATAAAGACCCAGAAAAGAGCCGTTACGTGTCTTGGGAAATCCTATGCGGAGTAAAAGCAGTTTCTAGCAGTAATAAATCCATCTGAACGACCCGGAAACAAAAAGGGTCCGACATCTGCCATCATCTAAATCGACGTGTAAACCAGAATAAAGCAAGCTTGCTATGGCAAACCGTTTCCCCGAGATTATGTTCCAGGTCAGAAATCTTCAGTAAAATAAAACACCCACTGAAGTGTATCTACCTTTTAAAAAACGAATCAAATGTGTCCCAAGCAAGATAGTTATGAAAAGCTCAGGCTTTTCACCTTTGCATCCATTGAATGCAAGACCAGGACCCTGAGTCATGCCGGATCAATCAGTCCGGCCAGATTCTAAGCATGAAAGACTCCCTTACACCCATGTCTAATTTCTGGAAATAATTATGCTCAGGGTTTAAACACGGTTCATGCTTAAGAAAACCCGGAACAAGGATATTACAGAAGCGACGTCCTGCTCACAAAGACCTGCTAAGTAGGAATGAATTTGGGAACCAAAATTCGCATTGTCGATTTTAACGAACGGAGTAAAGTCAAGGAACACTAACTTTCCTTAAGGTCTCGGATTCCCTGCGTAACACACACAAATACGAAAAAGAGACAATAACAAGATATTGCACAGATGCATTTTTTTGATTAAGACGAAATAAAGTTACAGAGATCCACCGGAAACAAGGTGGACGGAAATTCGTCAACAGTGGAGAACAAAAGAAACAGAACAGTAAACGTTCTAAGTATCAAAACTCGCTAATCTAATCGCCTATATCCTAAGTTTACCTAAAGCTAACAATAATTTCCCTCAAAACCTACTTTTTCGGTCCCTTTCTCCATGTCTTGGATCTTCTTTATATAGGTCTCCAAGGTTGGTCGTCTTTCCTTTTCTGCACCTGGTTCGAGTTTATCTTCCGCGGAAATATTCCTTCTCTTCTAAATTTTTGCAAAATTATCTAGAGACTTGAATATTATCTTGTTTTCCATTAATCCTTTGCGAAAATTCTGTAAACCGTCATTGCAATCGGGTTCATTCTTGCCTAAAATCGTATGTGGGCCTTTATCGGGTTTTAGGCCCTTTCGGGTCGTTTTACAATTTTTGGTGACCTTTACGATTTCTTTCGGAGAAATCGCCTTTATAAGATGTTTGGTTCTGCAAAATAGCAAACCACTCATGTAATCAAGACAATGTCGGTGTTAAAGTTAACCATTGTCTTTTTAGACGATTGTCTTGAAGTTTTGGACATAAAACATGTTTTACGATTATTATTGTCAAACTTTAATGAAAACTCCATTCGAGGCAAAACAAGATACACTTTAGCAAAGACAGGACGGAAAGGACGATGGAGATGGTGTGGTCTAGTTGCCCATCGGCGACTAGATGTTGAGTGATTAATCGCCCGTGGGTGACTAGGCGTTGATTGTCTAGTCACCCATGGGCGACTAACAATGTTTTTGAGCCTAGTCACCCATGGGAGACTAGACATTGATCGTCTAGTTTTCCATAGGTGACTAGACAATATGTACGGTTCTTTGTTGTCCCAAAAATTATTCTGTATGATTTTTTAGAATGAGTTTTTTGGGGGATAGTCTTAGCAATCTTGTACGTTGATTTCAAGATAACCGATTTTCACCCCAACAATTACTCAGGTCAGTCCTAAGCGCACATGTGATATCCAGAATTCTGTACACGAAATTGAAATATAAGGGGCAAGCTGTTGGGAAAAGGTAATCCGGGAAGAGATTACTCCAGCTGCTGAGGTGATGGCAGTTATGCCAGCGGCCACCAACTTGAAAGATGTTAGAATTTTTGTAGGGCATTTTGGATTCTACAGGAGATTTGTTGGTGAAAAATAATTCATGAAGAGATTACTCCAGCTTCCGAACAAGATCATGGCCTTCCGATTCCTGCCAGTAGAAATCCCTGCTCCGATCCTTGTTCAATTCCTGCCTTTGGCTTCCTACTTCCAGCTTCCACGTCAAATGATTTCTCTCACCTTAGGATAAATGGAAATCTTCCTTAATATAAAGCTTCCAGCTCAGGCAAGAAGGAATCTTCCTAAATCCGAGAGAAAGAGGAAGTATTCTAATATATATGGTCATCCTTAAGAAAACTTGAAATATTGTATTATCTAAGGATATAATGAATATTTCAAAATCGTACGAGAGAGGCACGACCTCTACTATAAATATAGATTTCTTGAACCTAAATAAAGAGGATAACAAGTCCATCTACCGATCTCATCAATTCTACAACCGCCAAGGCATAATTCACACCTAGAAGACCATCTTCATCGACATGCCTAAAACAAGCAAATCCATGCGATAACTATCAACCAAATTAAGTTATATGCTCATTGCAACACGTCTACAACTCTACCTACTGGCTCAGACCACGATCTCCTACCTATCAGCAGGAATAATACATGTTCACTGGAGTATACCGACATACCATGCTCATTGAAGCATATCGACTGGTCCACCATCTTGTTCGGTCACGCACCCTCTAGACAAGATGACTCCAATCAACTACATAGCCACGTGCTCACTAGGCTATGTCCCAATAAGGATACATGCCTACAACAAGGCTATGTGCCAATCAAGACTACGCGCCTCCAATAATATGAACTACGAATGACTTGATCCCTCACTCAACAAGGCTATGCCCTCAACAAGGCTATGCCCCATTTTTGGACTCGGCCGTGAGAAATAAACACCACCACGACGGCGTTGATGAATGGTAATAGTATTGATGGGATCAGCTTCCTCTTTCTCTTCAACCCCTATGACATGTTCAATCTCTTTAAGGTGGCTGTATTTTTTACTAGTGTACACGAAAGTAAATACACACATATATATATACACATCTGCTAGGGTTTTTAGAATAATGGATTTTAATTGGGCTTTTAAATTATTTAAATAGAAGTAATTCGACTGCAATAAATTATATAGTCTCTTAATTTCCTTATCTCTTGATATTAAGATTACTATAAATAAAAAGTTAGTATCCTCACTGTTCTCTTTTTTTGACAATAAAATTCTTATTTAGTATATAAATTGTTGTTAATAGTTTAAACAAAATAATTTGGTCAAATCTCTCAAATAGATTTTTTAAAAGTTTTTGTCATAAAAATAGATCTAAAAAAAGACCAAAAGAGAATTTTTTATTTTGAAAGTTTAAGTATTTTTTAACTTTTTTAATTTTAACCTCCAAAAATCCAACTCATAACTCTAAACCATAAATCTAGATTAGTTAACTCAATTGGTATAAATCTATAGTTACACCCTTTAATAAAATTTATTTGATCTTTTTTCTCCTTAAATTCTATTTTGGTAACAAAAACATTTTAGGTCTATTTTAAGGTATTCCTCAAATAATTATTGAAATATAATATAATGTGTTTTGTAAATAATAAATAAATAAAATAAAAATATATATTTCAAAGAATCTAGAAATACAGTCTATTAATACGATGAATTTGTTATAAATCATCATTTGGTTGCAGCTTGTTATAAATATATTTTATTTTATTTGTACCAGTTAGAACTTAGTAAATCATGTTTGATCACTCTATTATCATAAATTGAAACTACTCAATCCATCACAAATTGTAATAAACTGTGACAACACATTTGCTAATAATATTGTCACAATTTATTACAACTGTTCTTTTTGTCACATTATTGTCACCTGTTGTGACAAAAGTTAGGTATAATTTGAATAGTCATAGTATTGTGACAAAATAACTACTTATTTGTGACATAAAATTTTGGTTGTAATATTTGAATAGTCATAAATATACCTTTCTAATATAAGTAGTCAAATTCAATGCATTAACTAGCTATGAATTCCTGCTGGTTCCAGGTCTTAACAAGGAATCTGAACTGTACAATCTATAGTTCATGTTGGTTCAGGGTCTCAACCAGGAATCACACCTCTAAAATCTTTGGTTCTTGCTGGTTTCGGGTCCTAACCAGGAATCTGACCTCAACAATCTTTTCCTGCTGGTTCTTGGTCTCAACCAGGAATCAGACCTCTACAATCATTGATTCCTGCTGGTTTTGGGTCTTATCTAGAAATAAGGTATCTACGAACTTTGGATCCAAAGTTCCAGACGAGAAACATTCATTACCAACATCAAATCAGCGGGTACTCCACTGAGCAACAATCTACAAGGACCTAGACGCCACCAATGCAACAAGGTTCACAAATCGGGCCCACATGAAAAAGACTGAAGGTCCTTAAGTAGGAGACAACGCCTTCCTTCCTGGTTGGCAACTCTGACTAATCCCAAAAGCAGAAGCCAAAAGAAGAATTCTTGGGAACACTACACGCTTACCAAAGAGAAGAGACAAGAACCAACCAAAAGTAGGAGGGACCATGCCCAAATGCCAGTCGGTCACGACTACATTTTTGTGTCCTACCATTGGCTTATTTTCCTAGGATAGGATCCAGAGTAAAATGCTAACTCTGCACCAAGACGTGATGACCTTTGATTTTCTCTCTCTATTAAAAGCAAAAGAATCCAGTAGAACAAAAGTTCCACTATTAGTCCCCGCAAAAGAAAAGACTTTGGCCTCATAGCAGTAAACCAATGCCATCTCCAGCTATCCACGCAGAAGAAAAACGGACAATGCTCAATTCAATGCAGAAAGGAAGCCGAGGTTACAACATAGGGCAATAAAAAGCCAAGCTTCTGGGTTCCAACTTCTGGGTTCAAGCTTTCGGGTTCCAGGTTCTGGTTTTCGGCTGCTCACCTTATGAGGAGGAAAAAATCCAATGAATCCAAGGTTGCTCACTTATCTAGGAAGCAAGCTCCATCAATATTATGACACCTTACTTCGTAAGGATGCAAGCTTCAACTATCAACAGCCTTACAACGCAGAAAAACGAAGCTCCAACCACCATACTACCGCTTTTCCTGTTAATGTACTCTGATACATGCCTCTACATGTTCCCAAGGGAGCTAAGGCCACGTGCCTCTACAAGTTTCCAAGTTTAGGCGCCTTTACAACGTTCTAAGGAACCTGATATCCAGTGAAGTAGGTCCAAGGCCACATTCCTTCATGAACTTCAAGGAAGACATAACCAAGGGGAAATCATAGGCAAATGAGTTAAGCGTTAATCCATGGGAAACACGCATCAATATATCATGTCAACTTACCCAGAACAAGGGGGATTCAAGACAAAGAACAAGTCATTAAATGACATCATAAAACGCTCAAAGTGGCTCACCCAAGAGGGAGCAGCGAACAGAAAAAACGAGTCATTAAAGGACACCGACAAAAGGAGTAAATCCAAGGAAAGAACACGCTAATCACTGCATATAAAGCAACATCGCTCACTCTTACGCAGAAAGCCTTGTCTCCGATATGTCTAGTCCTACTAAATAAGTGAAGGAACTTAATCTAGTGTAGGAAAAATCATCTTAGCCACGACGACTCATGCTACCCAAAATACGAACTCCGGCTCCAGACCCGGATCAATTCCTGCCTCTAGTCCAATTTGTGCTCGGAGCCATACGAGATTATGCCAACCCTAGCTATCCAAGCCCAAGGGCATAGAAATAATGTTTCTCAACAGGACATAACTTGAGTAGCAGAGAGTTCCGTCCTAATGCGAAGAGGAAGAAGCAGGAACTACCATGTGTACTATATCAGTACAAAGACTCGATAGAGTCATCCAGAAAACCTAGCTCCCTATCAGCAAGGATGTAATAACCATCACGACCCGATTGGAATTTGGTACAGAAAAATCTCGCTCGACCAGTTTGGAGTTGGTCCGACCAAAATTAAAATATAATCGACCCGGTATATTAATGTCTCAACTGGGCTGTCTTGAGGCTCAAAGACCTTCCCTCGATAGTTTTGATCAAGTATTAATTATTATTTTCTATTTATATATAACCTGGACGTGTTTATCCAAAATCAGGATGAGAACCAATGGACGGAAAACATTTGATCGAAAACTGGCCTGGAATACTTTCAGCTGCTTGCACGTCATGTGCATGTACTGTGCTGTCTGTCTGCTTGCTTCCTTCATGACCTGGACATGTGACTTGCACTTTTCTGCCTTCTTGCTAAATAAAAAGTCCGGTGAGTTGCAAACCTGCTTGTAGTTTCTTCATGGGAAAGAAATGACATTACTTCATGTGAAGGAAAGTGTGATTCAGCTCACCGCATGTGTCATTCTAAACTGAAAGTTTTTGTCCTTTCTTGCTGAGTCTTATCCTGCTGTTTTCCATCTCATTTATTACTTGTACTCTTCCTGGTCGAGATCATTCATCTCAGAAACAAGACAGAAAAATTCAGAGAGAAAGAAAGAGAGAAAAAACTATGAAAAAAAAATCCATAAAAATTCAGAGAAATATTCTTGAAAAATCAGTGACTAACCTGAAGCATGGCTAACCCTTTTCACCCTCTCTTGTCATGAATCCGTGAAGTATCTTGTATGTAAGATCTGACGGTTTGTCGTGACTTCATCTTGGAGTTGAGAGCACACCATGACTTGATTTTTTTGATTTTAATCGGTAAGGTTTTATGATTCTGCTAAGATCAGTTTTATTAAAGCTTCATGTATGGAATAAAACCTAAGATCTGTTGTGATCATGAATCGATCTTGGGTTTCTATGATATTAAGGATAAGGTGTTAGCATCATCAAGGAAGAGTGAAATCGAATTCATCTAGCTTTGAGTAAAACCGGGACGCTTAGCTACTTGATTAAGAAAAGTTTTGATTTGAACAAGTTGTCTGAGTTGTTTATCATGTCCATATCATTTATCCTAAACCAAGGTTAGGTTTAGTCTTTTCTTAGCTTGTGGTCTGCTCTTAAACAGCCACGGAAAACTGATTTAGTCTGAATTGTTCTAGCTGAACTTAACCGATCTGATTTGAACTGTGATTAGTTTAATTTCTGTTGGAACTGAACTGAACCTGCTCTAAAATTTTCTTAGTAGCTTCCCTGAATCTTGAACAGTGGGGCTGAACAAGAATAATGAACATTATGTTCCAACCATTCTGTTTTGAATTCAGATGGTCAAAGAGGGTAATCGGACCAGCCGGATCATGCCTTGTCTTCATTCTGTTTTGGGAGTGATCATAAAGTGGCGAACGTTTAGTTGAGCTCGAGTCTAGTCTTACTTAGCCAATCTCATGGATTCTAAGGTGAGTCTAGATAGATGTTGATGAGTTATGAATGAGTATAAATTGATTGCATACTTAATATTGTTGACTGATAAGCAAAGTATTTTAATCTATAATGAAATATGAAGTGCTTACCTTGTGTAAACACTTAAGGATTATTATGAATTATTCTTTGAGGTTTATCCTGAGCCTTAGTACTTTTTCTAAAGTACTAATATATATATGTATATTATTAAGTATATGAATATGAATCATGTGAAGTCTAATCATATTCACTATCTCTAAAGTCCCTGCATTACCGTGACTTGATCCTGCGAATGGAACAAGGTCATGAATACACGATGATGGGATAGCACCCTGGAGGCCGTGTACTGCATGACGATTCAGTCTCGAATGGTCATAAGGACATTCGAGGATGATGGTAATGCTAACTCACTAGGCTTGGTTAGCCTTTGTGGTCTGTATGGTCTAGTATATATATTGTATTTGTATATGGGTGAAGGGCGGGTGACATGGAGGTGATGTTTAAGATAGGATTCATATCGATGGGATGATAGGCCTTATATCTATATTTATAATAATTATGGAATACATTTCCACTGCATACAAATGGAGTTAACTGCTCGGGATACTATTGATATATGTTGGGGGTGCGGGATTTGACTCACTGAGTAAGCTAGTTACTCATCACTCATTTGTGATGCAGGTAACCAGTAGGCGGGAGACCTTTACTCTAGGACGGGAAGGAACATCATTAGCCAGGAGTAGTTTTATTATCCTTGCAAAGTAGTTTTAATCAATCTTATGTATAAATATTTTTTTCCAAAACCTTCGAAGATAATATATAACATTTTTTTAAGATGCTTTTGAATGAATAAATATAAAATTTATCAAGAATGTTTTTAAAGTAAGGGTTCCTATGATATTAGTCCTTGTCCGAACGAACCAACTATCGGGTATTTGCTCGGTCGGGTTGAAAAGCCTTGGGCAATGTCCAATATGAACGTTGGTGTTTTCTGATTGCTAGTCTAAGGAACTCGGATGTATTCCGGGAACCTTGGATCAGCTTTCGGGAAGCAACGACCTTGCCATTTCCGGTCATTTATGATTGGGGTTGTCACAGAGGAAGTTATGAATTTACGTCCAGGTTCATCCCATTGTGGTGGTAGTATCACTATCTTGGAAAATATACCTCAATAAGCCAGAGGTATAATGGAAATTGCCAAAGTATGCGGACGAACTTATCAACATCCCATAACCTCTAGGTTTGAAAAGGATAAGCCCACTACCTCAGGGTTTCAAGAGGATAAATCCTACAACCTCCGGGATTCAAGTGGATAAATCCCAAAAACTCTGGGAACCAAGAAGATATATCCAATAGTTGGAGTGCCAGAAAGGAAAGCCTTGAAATCAGCCAGGAACATCTAAGACTTAAGGACCGAGCGTCCCACAGAGTTCCGACGACCAGAAAGCTATCTTGTAGAGCGTGAAGACATTCTGAACGATTAAGAAATGATATGCCTAACCTAACGGGCAGTGACATCATCTCCTTGAAGGAAAGAGCAACGACTGATCAGGCCAAACCTCACAACAATATCCGTGTCATCGAGTTGGCCATCCAAAATATCGAAGTCGCAAGAATATTAATCGACACTGGAAGCTCGGCTGATATCATCTTCAAAAACACCCTCAAGAGAATCGAAATTAATCTATCCGAAATTATGGAAAACCCAAGCCCGCAAGTAGGACTCTCAGGGGAAGCTACTATGATTGTAAGGACAATTAACCTCACCGTTAAGGTCGGGAGTATAACAAAAGTCATCGAATTTCTAGTCATCGATCGACTCACATCGTACAATGCGATTGTGGCAACTCCATTGATGAGCCCCTCGATGAAAGCAGTTCCATAGACTGACCACATGTGCCTTAAGTGTCCAGCTCCTCATGGAATCGAAACAATCTTGGGAGATCAGAAGGTATCGCAAGTCTATTTCGCTGCGGAGTTAAATCGAAAAAAATCGTCAAGAGAAATTTCGTCAAAAAATAAAGAGAAATTGTCTTTCGTCGGTGACGCCTTGGAACAAGATGAAACAGAAATATTCTTGCATTTCAAAAGGTCGAAGCAATGGAAGGAAAACGTGAACATACATGCGAGATGGTTATCTCGGTATTCCTCGACAAGGAATTCTTGGAAAGTTGCGTCGAAATCGGTGCTAATCTCTGTGAGCCTCTTAAAACATAGCTCGTTGCCTCCTTGAAAAAGAACCCTCACACATTCGCCTGGGCCGCAGAAGACATGCAGGAATTGACATCAACGTATCATGTCATGATCTCAACGTCGATCCAACTTTCAAACCCGTCAAACAAAGAAGGCGGAAGTTGGGAACCCAACGTGGCACTTCACTCAATGAGGAAATTGAGAAACTCCTTAAGGTGGGCGCAATAACGGATGTCAGATACCCTGACTGCATTGCTAACCACGTTGTCTTCAAAAAGAAAAACAGAAAGTGGCGAGTCTGTGTCGATTATACCGACCTTAATAAAGCTTGTCCTAAGGACAAATTCCCACTGCAACAAATCGATCTTCTGGTAGAAGCAACTGCCGGAAATAACCTCATTAGAAAAGCACTCAGGCAACATTCCTGTTCATGATAAGCCTGCTGAGATGACCAAAGTGCACATGTTATCTCCCGAATTAACCCATGAATCAAAAGATAAGGAGTAATCAGTTTGGTATAAATAATTCAGGAAGATAAAACTCATACTTCTAAGCAGTACGCCAGAGTTTGGATTTAATCTTATAGATATTCCAGCCCAATCCTAACTCCCTCTCTGCCTCTGGGTGAAATGGGAAAGTTTCTATTAAAGGTAGATCTTTTCATATTTCAAGATGTGGAATGATCAAACTTAGATCCCGACTAATAATCGTGATATAAGGGATTACCAAACCCTATGAACTTACGCATAAGTGGAAAACCGACATATATGGCGCATGAAAAGTATTTGACAATCACATGGATGGGGTAGCACAAGCCATAGTATGCAGTCATATATAGTACTCCTGCATGAAAGCTTATGAGCCTACTCCCATGCAGAATACAAAATACGAAAATTCAAAGTACTGCCTGAGAAACTTACAAGCTTACTCTTAGGCAGGGAGCATATTTCATAACATGCAAAGTACTTTATAAGAATCTCACACGCTTACTCTTACCCAGGTAGCATCGTACGAAACATGCCAATTCCTACAACAATGCAGGAAGCATAAGTAAAAGTGCAGAGTACTGTATCCAAACTAAGAGTTTGTACATGGAGCAAACCTACATACTTACATATAATTGGGACATTCAAGAAAATGATTCAAAAGGTATACGACTAAAGCATGAATAGGCCCGTACAAGCCTGAGTATGCTATCAAAAACACCTGGTTCCTTCGTAAAGGCCATGTGCCAAAACACATGCAGGAATCCTTCGTTCATATTCCTGCATTAAAACGCTATGTGCATATTCCTGCATTAAATCACTATGTGCTAAAGAGGAAGCAGGAAGCATGAAGTACGCTTGCAAATTACTATTAGCAAACCACAGGGTTTATATAGGGAGCATTATGTCAAAATTCCGGACAACGGGAGCACCCAAATACCCAACTTATCCAGACGTGGAAAAGCAGTAAGAGTGACGTTGGTTGGGCTTAAAAATGGTAATCTCAAAATCAACGTCTAGGATCGCATATCTTAAAAAACCTCTCAGGAAAGGTCCTAAGTAGGAAATCCTGGAACGGCGGCCTCGTCAGAAATACAAACAATGCCAAGTTGGATCAACCAATCTGACTCGCCCGATGACGAGCTAGATGCACCACATCCATCTCGCCATCAGTCGAGTTGGATTGACCAGTCTAACTCGCCATCGGACGAGTAGGACCTGCCCGGCCAATGCCTTTTGAACCTCGATCACATTTTTTTTATCTTGATTGGAGTTACCGTTGGGACTTTACGATAAAAACTGTAAAGACCTGTTATCTCGTATGAATTCAAATTGTTTGTATAAAACGGCAACGGTTGACTTAGCACCAAAATTATGTCAACTATACGAGTAATTTAAATTACTTGTGAAACTAACATCGTACAAAAGGTTTTCTCTTGGAGAAATCGTAAAAACGCTTAAAAGTCAATAAACGGCCCCGAAACGGCCTAAAACGTGGCTAAGAGCCCACTTGCGATTTCAGACATAATTGAGCCCAAGTTCACTATGACGGTCTATACATTATTCGCAGGAGGAGATAAATGCCAAGATTAAGCAGATAAACACGATGATCGGGAAAAATGGAATATTTCCGCAAAGCGATAAACTCATCCTATGTGCAGAAAAGGAAAGGACGACCGACCTAGAATGCATAAAAGGGAAACTAAAGAAAGAAGCGACGGGATCTGGAGATTGAGACTTAATGAATTCTTGTTAGCTTAGAAAAACTTAGAACTTGGGGGGCCAGACTAGCAAGGTCATACTTAAAACGTTTTTCCGCTTCTGTTCTACAATTTTCTTTGTTAACAATTCTCTATTTGTCTTGTTTTTAGTGAAATCATGTAAGGTATGTTCCCGTCAATCAAAAAAATGCATCCCAGCAACTTACCATTGATATTCTGTTGTCTTTGTCTTTTTTGTACCCGTGTGTTTACGCAGATAATCCGGATCCTCTGAGAAAATTAGAGTTTCCTGACTTTCCTTATTTTACAGAAATCGACAGTGTGAATTTCGGTTTTCACAGTTTGGCGCTAGAAGGAGGGAGGGGGTCGAATTCTCTAAGTCAAAGATCACCGAAAGGTTAAGAAATGATATGCCTAACCTAACGGGCAGTGACATCATCTCCTTCAAGGAAAGAGCAACGGCTGATCATGCCAAAACTCAAAACGATCTCCTTGTCATCGAGTTGGCGCTACAAAATATAGATGTTGCAAGGATATTAGTTGACACTGGAAGCTCGATTGATATGATTTTAAAAAACACCCTCAAGAGAATTGAAATCAATATATCCAAAATCTCGAAAACCCAAGCCCGCTAGTAGGCCTCTCAGGGGAAGCTACTATCATTCTTAGGAAAATTAACCTCACAGTTAAGGTCGGGAGAATAACAAAAGTCATGCAATTTCTAGTCATCGATCGACCCACTTCGTACAACGCGATCCTGGGAACTCCATGGATGAACTCGATGCAAGCAGTTCCATCAACTTACCATCTGTGCCTAAAATTTCCAGCTCCTCACGAAATCGAAAAAAAATCTGGGGAGATCGAAAGGTATCAAAATTCTGTTTCGCTGCGGAGTTAAACAGAAAAAATTCGTCAACAGAAATTTCTCCCACCAAGAAAAATAAATCTTCTTTTATTGACGACACCCTGGAACAAAATGAAATAGAAATCTTCTTGTAATTACGAAAGGTCGAAGCTTTGGAAGAAAAACGTGAACCGACATGCGAGCATGTTATCTCGGTATGCCTTGACGAGGAATTCCTGGAATGTTGCGTTGAAATTTGTGCTAACCTCTGTGAGCCTCTTAAAACAAAGGTTGTTTCCTGCTGGAAAATAACCTTCACACATTCGACAGCCGTAAGTGGCGTCCTCGTCAGAGAGCAGAAACAATTTTTTCATGTAAGTAAAACTTAGTTGGACGTCGAAACATGATACCCGCTAATGGAAAAATTAGCACTAGCAGTATTAATGGCGGCAGGGAAATGGAGACCATATTTCAAGTCACACGCAATTGTAATCTTCACCACGTTCCCGCTCCGAACGTTTCTTAACAGCCCCAGTAAATCAGAAAGACTAGCCAAATGGTCAGTTGAACTAAGAGAATATGACATTGAATATCGAACAAAAATGAGCGCCAAGTCACAAATGCTTGCTGATTTCTTGGTCGAATTTCCAATGGTGGGCGCATTAAACCAAGAACCAAATTCGACCTGGAATCTCCACGTCCATGGATCCTCATCTAAACAAGGATCGAGAATCAAAATTTGGCTAACTTCACCAACCGAGAAGTGTTGGAACAATCCCTTCGGTTGATCTTTCACTCCTCAAACAATGAAGCTGAATAGTAAGCACTTATTCTAGGATTATGATTAGCGCTCGGGCTTAATATACGCAACGTCCACGCCTAAATCGACATTCCTAATTGCTCCAGGCCAGAAAACCCCAGAGAAAGGCACTGAAGCGACATTCATGTTCATGATAAGCCTGCTGAGATGACCAAACTGCACATGTTATCTCCCAAATTAACCCATGAATCGAAAGATAAGGGGCAATCAGTTCGGAATAAATAATTCAGGAAGATAAAACTCAAACATCTGGGCAGTATGCCAGACTTCGGATTCCAGCATTGAGATATTCCAGCTCAATCCCGACTCCATCTCTGCCTCTGGGTGATATGGGAAAGTTTCTACTAAAGAGAGATCTTTTCATATTTCAGGATATTGAATGATCTAACTTAGATCCCGACTAATAATAGATATAAAAGGGATTACCGAACCCTATGATCTTACGCATAGGTGGAAAACCCACATATATGGTGCACGAAAAGTATTTGACAATAACATGGATGGGCTAGCACAAGCCATAGTATGCAGTCCAATAGAGTAATCCTGCATGAAAGCTCATGAGTCTACTCCCATGCAGAATACAGAATACGAAACTTCAAAGTACTACCTGATAAGCTTACAAGCTTACTCTTTGGCAGGGAGCATAATGCATATCATGCAAAGTACTGCATAAGAAGCTTACACGCTTACTCTTACGCAGGGTGTATCATACCAGACATGCCAATTCCTACAACAATGCAGGAAGCATAAAAAAAATGCAAAGTACTGTATCCAAACTCATAGTTTGTAAGGGAAGCAAACCTACATACTGACATATAACTGGGACATCCAAGAAAAAGATGCAAAAGGTATAGGACTAAAGCTTGAATAGGCCCGCGCAACCCTGAGTATGCTATCAAAAACACATGGTTCCTTCATGAAGGCCATGTGCCAAAACACATGCAGGAATCCTTCGTATGATATGTGCATATTCCTGCATTAAAACTCTATGTGCATATTCCTGCATTAAAACGCTATGTGCATATTCCTGCATTAACTCACTATGTGCTAAAGAGGATGCAGGAAGCATGAACTACCCTTGCAAAGTATTATAACCAAGCCCCAGCGTTTATACAGGGAGCAAAACGTGCAAATTCAGGAAAACGGGATCACCCTAATTCCCTACTTATCCGGACGTGGAAAGTAGTAAGACTGACGTTTGTTTGGGTCTAAAATGGTAATCTTTAAATCAATGTCTAGAATCACATCTCTTAATGAAAAACCTCTCAGAATAACCTCATGAAAGGTCCTAAGTAGGAAACCCTAGTACAGCGGCCCCGTCAGAAATACAAACAGTGCTAAGTTGGATCAACAAATCTGACTCGCCCGATGGCGAGCTAGATGCACGACATCTAACTCGCCAAGGTGATTTGGATGCGCAACATTCAGCTCGCTATTACGCAACTCGGATCGACCAATTGAACTCGCCTGATGGCGACTTGGTTCAGCCGTGTCCGGCCATTGCCTCTTTGAACCTCGATCACACTTTTTTCTCTCGATTGGAGTTACCGTTGGAACTTTACGATAACAAACCGTAAAGACATGTTTTCTCGTATGAATTCAATTTTTCCATATAAAATGGTAACGGTTGACTTAACACCAAAATTGCCTCAACTATACGAGTAATTTGAAGTACTTTTGAAACTAACATCGTACCAAAGGTTCTCTCTTGGAGAAATCGTAAAAACTTATAAAGTCAAGAAACAGAAGGTTTGCCCACTTACGATATCAGATGGAGTTGAGCCTAAGGTCACTATAATGGTCTATCCATTATTCGCAGGAAGAGATAAATGTCAAGTTACAGCAGATAAACAAGATGATCGGAAAAATGGAATATTCCCGCAAATCGGTAAACTCAAGCTAGGGATATAAAGGAAATGACGACCAACCTAGAAGGCATATATAAGGGAAAAGAAAACAAGAAGCACCGTGTTGTAAGCACATAAACAGTACATGAACCAGAGGTCAACGAGATGCACCAATCAACCAGCCAAAGGACTAATCAGGACATGTGTTCAGTCAAAACGTCATATCTCACCAACAAGAAGGACTTTCACAACAAATATAATTTTCATGGATTCTATACTTAGGAAGGAATCCATCGATATTATGTTGTCTTTGTATTTTTCGTATTCGTGTGTTTACGCAGCTAATTCGGATCCTCTAGGAAAATAGGGTTTCCTTACTTTTCTTGTTTTATGGAAATCGGCAGTGTTAATTTCGTTTCCCACAGTTTGGGGCTATAAGGAGGGGGGGTCGGATTCACTAGTCATTGATCGACCCATATCGTACATCGGGATCATGGGAACTGCATTGATAAACTTGATGCAGGCCGTTCCTTTTACTTACCACCTGTTCCTTAAGTTTCCAGCTCCTAACGAAATCGAAACAATCTAGGTATATTGGAAGGTATCGCAAGTCTGTTTCGCAGCGGATTTAAAACAAAACATTTTGTCAACGGAAACTTCTCCCAGCAAGAAAAAGAACTCGTCTTTCATCAACGACGCCCTGGAAAAAGATGAAACAGAAATCTTCTGGAAATTACGAAAGGCCGAAGCTCTGGAAGGAAAACCCGAACCCACATGCGAGCCAGTTGTCTCGGTATGCCTCGACGAGGCATTCCTGGAACTTTGTGTCAAAATCGGTCCTAACCTCTATGAGCCTCTTAAAACGTAGCTTGCTGCCTGCTTTAAAAATAGCCTTCACACATTCGCTTGGGCCGCATAAGACATGCCAGGGATTGTTATCAACGTAACATGTCATGAATTCAACGTCGACAAGACTTTCAAACCGGTCAAAAAAAGAAGGCGGAAGTTGGGACCCGAACATTGCCACTGCAGTCAACGAGATAGTTGAGAAACTCCTCAACGTGGGCTCAATAACAGAGGTCAGATACCCAGACTGGCTCGCTAACCAATTGTTGTCAAAAAAAAAAAAACAAAAACTGGCGAGTCTGCGTCAATTTTACCAACCTCGATAAAGCTTGTCCTAAGGAAAGCTTTCCACTGCCACACATCGATCGTCTGGTAGAAGCAACTGCCGAAAATAATTTCCTGTGTTTCATGGATGCCTTTTCATGTTATAATCAGATCATGACGAATCCAGACGATAGCGAGAAAACTGCATTCATCACAGCTCGCCGCACATATTGCTATAAGGTAATGCCGTTTGTTCTGAAGAACACAGGAGCCACATATCAATGACTCGTTAACCAAGTGTTTTCCGAACAACTCGAAAAACTATGGAGGTCTACATTGCCGATATGCTCGTTAAATATCTCAGAGAAAAAGACCATATCATCCATTTACAGGAATGCTTTGAGAGATTGAACCTGCATAACATGAAATTAAACCACACAAATTGCAGATTTGTTGTCGTATCCGGGGAATTCCTCGGATATCTCATGATATATCAAGGGATCGAGGCGAATCCAAAACAAATCAACGCATTTATCAAAATAGCCTTCCCGAGAATGAAATGACAAGTGCAGAGATTAACCGGAAGAGTCTCAGCACTCAACCGTTTCATATCCCGATCAACTAATAAGTGTTTCATCTTTTACGATAATTTTAAAGATAACAAAAAAATCGACTGGTCCAAAGAATGCGAGTAAGATTTCAAACAGTTAAAACATTACTTGACCACTCCTCCAGTTCTCGCCAAACCAGTGAAATGAGAAACATTATTCCTATATATCACGGTATCAGCGACAGCTGTAAGTGGCTTCCTCATCAGAGAGCAGAAACCAGTTTTTTACGTAAGTAAAACTTAGTTAGACGTCAAAACATGATACCCACTAATGAAAAAAATTAGCACTAGCAGTATTAATGGCGGCAGGGAAATTGAGACCATATTTCCAGTCACACGCAATTGTAATCTTCACCACATTCCCGCTCCAAACATTTCTAAACAGCCCCAGTCAATCAGAAAGACTAGCCAAATGGTCAGTCGAACTAAGAGAATATGACATTGAATATCGAACAAAAATGAGCGCCAAGTCACAAATGCTTGCTGATTTCTTTGTCGAACTTCCAATGGAGAGTGCATTAAACCAAGAACCAAACTCTACCTGGGATCTCCACGTTGATGGATCCTCATCTAAACAAGGATCGAGAATCAAAATTCAGCTAACTTCACCAACCGAGAAGTATTGAACAATCCCTTCGGTTGATCTTTCACTCCTCCAACAATGAAACACTACAAGAAATATAGACATTGTTAGCACGAGTTTTATTCTATGATAGATGTATGATAGCGAATTCATAAATGCTATGTATGCGGCAGCCATCATAGGTACCCCCTTTAAGATAGCATTTTTTGCAATGCTACGAAATGTGAGTATTTCATAGCGCAAATGCAGGTGCTATTATTAATGAAACTACGGCACGATGTATTTCCGTTACAAATTGATTACGATACATATTTTGTGCCATGATAGGGCAATCTACAATAGCAATTGCATATTTTGATTATCGCTTTTGAAAAGTGCTATACTAAATATAATTATAGCATTTCAGTTGTTATGATAGTTCGAATCGTATGATATTTTAAATGCTATTATCTGTGACTATAGCTGTTTTTTTTTTTGCTATTGATACTTTGTATGAAAGCTATTATATGGTAGTTTTATGTAACCTGCTTCCATTATAGATACATCAAAGACAACAACAACATTCATATTAAAAGTTTCAACTACATAAGTCATTACAGAAGAAATATACCATATGCAGTTTCAGAACACTAGACATAGTCATAAGCAAGTTTCTAAACACATAACATAGTCATAAGCATAGGCTTAAAAGAAAAGGTACAACTTCTTGTTCATTACCTAGCCTGAAATTAGCTAAGTCGGACCAAAGTTCTTCATCCCCTGCTGCAGGCTGCATCAATAAAAATCCCATCAGATAAGCAATTACTTTTGCATCTTTAAAACATAAGGCACAACACTTACATCATCTTAATAGATGATCAATTTATCAATTGGCCATGCAATTGATGAACCATGTGCATCCTTCAAAAACTCAATCTCATCTGACTTCCTCCATACTTCGGTATCATCTAAGACCACTGCATCAACCCACACTCTAGCTGCATCCGGACCCAACCGTACAAAGTGGACCATTTGATCAGGGTCAGTTGAATGCACACGTCCTTCAGCAACAACTTGTTTCCTTCCACCAATGTCCATCAGTTTGCACTTGTTATTTGCTTGTATTGGTTTAGACCGATGATTAAGCTGACATGTATACAATACACACTAATTCAAACCTAGAGATTAATAAACCTATAGATGATTGAAACAGACCAAATATTTACCTGATTAGTTGCTGGAGACTTTTCAGGAGGAGTTGATGTTTTTGCTCCTGATTTTGCAACTTTATTACCACTTCTTCTTGGAGACCTGAGACCTACAGACTTAGTACCTTTATTTCCAGTTTCTCTTGCGGTTCCTGCTAAAGACGCAATGTTAGAAGTTGGAGATTGTTGTGTTGTCCCTCCTGGTGTGTTCTCAAAAACAACTTTGCGAACAGGCCATGGTATAAAGGAGTGTAAGCAGTCCTCAAGGTATGCCAGCTCCATCGTAGGCCTCCATAAATACGTCCCTTGTTCAAGTACAACATCGAGAAATACTTTAACTGCTTTGGGTCCGAGAGGAATTCCATTAACCAGTGCCTTTGCTTCTTGTGTCTGCCAACGGCCTTCAGCAACAACTACATCATCATCAGACAAATCGAGTAGCTTGCAATTGTTGAGAGAATTTGTTCTCGAGCCCTGTCAAACATGTTAACATACAAACTCATGAAAGTCAAATACATCATTAGAATCTTAATGCAATCGAAAAAACCTATACCAGTGGTTCAATATCTTCTGGTAGAAGCCCCAAGCCTAATTCAACACATTTATGCTTAGGCCATGCAATAACATGACCAAGAGCTTCCTGAATTGTACGCATGTTACTCGTAGGCCTCCATAGAAATGCTTAACGCTCAGTAGCAGCATCAACCATTACTTTAACATTCTTAGGGCCTAATCTACTGTCATTCACTATATCATCTGGGTCAGAAGAAAGGATACGGCCCTCACCAACGTTCCCATCTTCATCAGCCCAATCAATAAGAAGACACCTCTTCTGTGATCTCTTGTTCACACTCTGAAAAATAGTAATGATGGCAAAATGTTATAGTTTACACTAGAAATCCGTACATTCATCTTATATACATGACTTACTCTCGCACCCGAGTTTTCACCCACTTCATTGTCTTCTTTCTGTTACAGAAACCAAAAACAACAGAGTTATTACCTCTTATCTTAACTTAATAATAGACAGTTGTCTTACATGGCTTCTAACTTTGGCAAGTTCCGACTTTAACTCGTTAACCATTTGCTGGAGATGATTTTGCTTCTCTTGCATTTCAGTGATAGTCTTGTGTATGACATTGAAGCAAGCTAATTTCGTCTTACTTATATTTCTACCCATTGCTCTCATATGACCAGGATTATCAGGTCCTAATAGTTGGGCGAGTGTATCTGCAGCTTCAATGCTACTTGGTGAATGAGTAGGACCATAAACAACTTGAATCTCAGCTGCCTTTTGCTGTAGATAATAAAAAAAGAAAGAGTAAACGAGAGACATTAGAAGTTTGTTTAAAAGTAGTACCAGATGATGGGTTTAACTCACAATCTTCTCAGCGGCATTTGTGTTAATAGGAGTTCCATCTTTTCTGGTCCGTGACTTCACCCAGACTTTAAGTCTTGACACTTCAGACGGGTCATCAGAACTGTTTTTCTGTATGAATATAATTTGTCAATAGCCTTGTGTCACATTGAAATTGAAAGCATAAAAAGATAGCATATATGCTTACCATCTCTTCAGTTAGTCTAACCATTCCCTTTCGACTACAAGTATGTGGAATCTGTTTGCGCCTTCTCTCCAAATCTACCAAGTAGGGTTGTAGATTTGTATAAACCGAAAATCTCATCATTCCAATCATCTTCCCTTTCAGTTGCAACACCTGAGTCGAGTTCTCCATGTAAGTACCAGTCAGCCCGCATCTTATAACCCTCCTCCATTCCCCTAGTTACTAGATGGTCAACAACTACACTTCCGGAGTGACGATCTAAGTTTCTGCAGTCAACACACGGACATACTATCATATCAATCCCTCCCCGAGCTGTAGCCACATCCAGTACAAACTTTGAAGCCCCTCTCTCATATGCAGGATCAACTCTTCGATTAACAATGAAAAGCAAAACACAAAAATTTAAGTTAACTCTCTTGAAAGCAAATGAAATGTAACAAATATGAATGAATAGATTACCTGCTTAGATGCACCCATGTTTTGTCCACCATTCTATTTGGAACCTAGATTTTAACTTTAGTAATATAAAGGCTTTCTTAAGGTGTCCTCAGATTGAAACAAATTAAGAGTAGATCACAGAACAAACAAATCGAATCCCTAAGATAAATCTACAACCGTACGTTATACTACTACCAAAACGAAATAAATCACAGTACAAAACAAAAAACGAAGATCTGAGACGATAATGTAGTAAAGAAGTACCAAACAAGATAATGTTCAACCAATAACACAACAAATATATCTACAACCCTAAGATAATGTTGTCATGAATCAAGCTCGAATCAAACAAGAAATCAAAAGAACCAACAACTATAACCCAGAGAAGTCGATTCGATTTGTTCTCATTTCGACGGAGATGTCACAATGTGAATGAACTATACCTGCCAGATGGAGAAGCAGAGTCGAATCGAAGAGATTGGTGACAGGGAGAAACGGCGGAGATCGATTTTAGGGTTCAGTAGAGAAATGGGAAAACTGAGATAAAATGATTAGTATTAGGGATTTTATCTAAGTGTCGCGGAAAACGAAATTTTTAAGCTAAATTTGACCAAAATTTTAACTAAGTGTCGCGGAAAGCTAAATTTAGTTTCCCGCTTAGTTAAAATTTATTATAGCGTTCATGCAATGCTATTGAATACTAATGAAAATTTTAATCCATCTACGATAGCAGTTACGTAAAACGAGCTATAACAATGTGCTATCAATGACTAGTTTTTTTGTAGTGAAGCCGAATACAAAGCACTTATTCTTGAATTATGATTAGCTCTCGGGCTTAATATACACAACGTCCACGCCTAAATTGACATTCCTATGTGCTCCAGGCCAGAAAACCCCAGAGAAAGGCACTGAAGCGACATTCCTGTCATGATAAGCCTACTTAGATGACCAAACTGCACATGTTATCTTTCGAATTAACCCATGAATCGAAAGATAATGGGGCAATAAGTTCGGAATAAATAATTCAGGAAAATAAAACTCCTACTTCTGAGCAGAACGCCAGACTTCGGATTCCAGCATGGAGATATTCTAGCTCAATCCCGACTCCATCTCTTCCTCTGGGTGAAATGGGAAAGTTTCACTAAAGAGAGAACTTTTCATATTTAAGGATATGGAATGATCTAACTTACACTCCGACTAATAATAGATATAAAAGGTATTTCCAAGCCCTATGATCTTACCCATAAGTGGTAAACCCACATATATAGCGGACGAAAAGTATTTAACAATCACATGGACGGCCTAGGACAAGCCATAGTATGCAGTCAAATATAGTACTCCTGCATGAAATCTCATGAGCCTACTCCCATACAAAAATTAAAAGTACTGCCTGATAAGATTACAAGCTTACTCTTTGGCAGGGAGCATAATACATAACATGCAAAGTACTACATAAGAAGCTTACACGCTTACTCTTACGCAGGGAGTATCGTACGAGACATGCCAATTCCTGCAACAATGCAGGAAGCATAAGTAAAAATGCAAAGTACTGTATCCAAACTCAGAGTTTTTACGGGAAGTAAACCTACATACTGACATATAACTGGGACATCCAAGAAAATGATGCAAAAAGTATACGACTAAAGCATGAATAGGCCCGCGAAAGCCTGAGTATGCTATCAAAAACACATGGTTCATTCATAAAGGCCATGTGTTAAAACACATGTAGGAATCCTTCGTACGATATGTGCATATTCATGCATTAAAACGCTATGTGCATATGCCTGCATTATATCGCTATGTGCTAAAGAGGATGCATGAAGCAAGAAGTACGCTTGTAAAGTACTATAAACAAACCCCAGGGTCTATACAAGGTGAAAAATGTGCAATTTCTGACAACGGGAGCACCCTAATTCCCTACTTATCCGGACGTGGAAACCAGTAAGACTGACTTTTGTTGGGGTCAAAAATGGTAATCTATAAATCAACGTCTAGAATCGCATCTCTTAATGAAAAACCTCTCAGAATAACCTCAGGAAAGGTCCTAAGTAGGAAAACCCGGTACAGCGGCCCCGTCAGAAATAGAAACAGTGCTATGTTGGATCAACCAATCCGGCTTGCCCGATGGCGAGCTAGATGCACCAAATTCAACTCTCCAAGGTGAGTTGGATCGACCAATTTAACTCGCCTGATGGCGAGTTGGATCGGCCGTGTCTGGCTAGCGCCTCTTTGAACATCAATCACACTTTTTTTTCTCGATTGGAGTTATCGTTGGAACTTTAGGATAAAAACCGTAAATACCTATTTTCTCGTATTAATTCAAATTGTTCATGTAAAACTGTGACGGTTGACTTAACACCAAAATTTCCTCAACTATACGAGTAATTTGAATTACTTTTGAAACTAAAATCAAAGAAAAGGTTCTCTCTCGGAGAAAACGTAAAAGCGCTTAAAGTCAAGAAATAGCCTAAAACGGCATAAAACGCAGCTAAGTGCCCATTTACGATTTTGGACGAAATTGAGCCTAAAGTCACTATAATGGTCTATCCGTTATTTGCATGAAGAGATAAATTTCAAGTTTCAGAAGATAAACACGAAGATCGGAAAAAAGGAATATTCCGGCAAAGCGATAAACTCAAGCTAGGGGTAGAAAAGGAAAGGACGACCGACCTAGAAAGCATATATTAGGGAAACTAAAGCAAGAAGCACCGGGATCTGGATATTGAGACTTAGAGAATTCTTGTTAGCTTAGAAAAACTTAGAACTTATGTGGCCAGTAGCAATGTATTACTTAGAACGTTTTTCCGCTTATGTTCTATGATGCTCTTTGTTAACAGTTCACTATTCTTCTTGTTTTCGGTGAAATCTTTTAAGCTCTGTTCTCTTCAATCAAAAAAACGTGTCCGAGCAACTTACCATCAATATTCTGTTGTCTTTGTGTTTTTCGTATTCGTGTGTTTACACAGATAATCCAGAAATCGACAGTGTTAATTTTGGTTCACACAAGGTCCCGTCTGAACCAAACAAAACCTTTTTGTATCTTTTTTTTATCTTTTCTATCGAGCTGCGACTCAAAAAAGGTTTAAGGTTTTAGGTGGTTAAAACTACGGAACTCGCTGAAAGCTCATGCAGCCAAGGTTTTATAATCGTATGTAATAGTCATAATAGCCATACGCGGATTCAAAATAAAGATATACTTTTTTCTAAATTTGTTTTGTTATCTTTCTGTATTTTCCGCATTTATTTGGTCACTTGTCGTTGGGTCTCGCAGAGAATCCATACATCAAGGAAAGTAAGGTATTCTTCAGTTTCCTCCATTCACTAAAATCGACATTGCGAATTTCAGTTTCCACAATACTCTACTGGCCCGAAGTATCAAATCGATTGTCAAATGGGCAGTCAAACTCGGGGAATATGATGTGGTATTCAAACCTGCCACTGCCATCAAGTGACATGTACTCACTGACTTTGTGGCCAAATTTCGTCCGACTATGCTCCTTGCCGTGGAGCAGGAAATAAGCATCCACAATAATAACAGTTAAGCTGGGGAGATTCCTACAATTAGATAGATCCAGAAACGAAAGAGGGGCATGAATAGGCATTGTACTTAACTCACCAGCAGGAGATACAACATTAAGAGTCGAATGATACAAGTTCAAGGCAACTAACAACGATGCTTTTATAGCCGAATTCACCCTTGCTAGGCAGATGGGAGCAGAAAATATTCAGGCCTTCAGAGACTCTAAACTAATTGATAACCAAACACAGGGGATATATCAGGAAAAAGGTGCCAGCATGGCGAAATATTTTGTAAATAGCCAAACGCCTGATAAAAAAGTTCCAGATATTCAAGCTCACCCTTCCAGATATTCAAGCTCACCCAAATACCTAGAGAAGAAAATACTCAGGCCGACACCTTGGAAACCTTAGGTGCGGCCTGCAAACCAAGAGCCAGCTGAGTATCCCCGCACTCTTGCTCCAGTAGCCAGAAGCGGATGAGGAAATAGTGCTATGGGAAGCGAAATTCACACCGTCGATTTCCATAATCGGAGGAAAGCTAAGAAACCCTAACTTTTCCTGAGATCCTGGATTTCTTCTGAGCTTAACGACAAGTGATCAAGTTATGAAAAACAGAAGAAATATAATAAATCGAGATGAAGAATAGAGAAATTGAGATCTTTTTCTTAATCCGCGTATGAGCGTAGTAAAAGCCTCAGCCGCAAGAGCTGTTGGCGAGTTCCCTAGTTCTAATAAGACTTAAAATCCTAATTGATTCGCAGCTAGATAACAAAAACGGAAAGTTTCCTAAACTTCACTAAGTGCTAAGTTTCAAAGAATTTCTTGTGTGTCCACATCCCGCTCACTTGCATCTCTTATATATGCCTTCAAAAGTTGGTCGTCTTTCCTTTTCTGTCCTAGATTCGAGTTTTTACTTCTGCATAAATATTCCTTAACTTCTATACTTTTCCATAATTATCTTGAAATTTGACAATTATCTTCTTTTCCACTTATCTTGTGGGACTGCAGGAATCGTTGTCGATCAACGCTCTTTGCTTGGTGTCGATCGACACCAATGTGAACTGCCGGATGAAATAGAACTTTCGACACGAAAATCTCCTTCTTGGAGCTTCTCTCTCTTAACTTCCTGCCAAATATCATCATCAATCAATGCATTGACGTGGTGCTTCTGTCCAGCCTCCAATTTCTCCTTAATTAGGCTCTCATGCATCTTGATGGTTTCACTTGTTTGCATCACTTGATTCTCCAACTTTTTTACATGGGTGTTGAGGTTTACGAACTTGGTATTGAGGTTGAGATACATACCATCTAACTTTCCATTGAAATCCACAGTCTTCTTCTGCTGTCCCTCTAAAACTTTGTCAACCATTGCTTCGATCTTGCTTTCCTGAGCTTCTGGAGGAGGATTCAGGTAGTAAAAAGATTCATATGTAATGTTGTTGTTGAAGGGCTTTCGCTGTGAACCCTTATTAAAGTTACTCCTTTGACCATTCCCATAGGATTTCATGTTGAAACCTGGATTCCCTTGTCCCTGGAAACAATTCCCATCATTGTAGTTCACATCCTCTTCTTCCATCTCATCATCTCCAGACTCTATTTCTTCTACTTCTCCAAAATTATCATGCTTCTTGAGAAATTTCTGAACACTATCTAGTTTTGCCTTGACCTCTTCAAACTGCACCTTGCTAAAAGCTGGAGCTGATTTCTTCCTCTCCAAATCTGTGTTTTTGGTACCGCTGCTGCTGGATGCAAGATTCTCAATCAATCTTGTAGCTTATTCATGACTCCTAGTGCTGAAATTCCCTTCACTAACTGTGTCCAAAGCCATCTGATACTGTAATCTAATACCTCTGAAGAAAGAGCTAAGAAGCTGCGCTTCGTTGAACCCGTGATGTGGGCAATATCTCTAGTATGACTTGAATCTGATCGAGGAATTTCTGAAAGACTCTGAAGGTTCTTGTGAAAAAAGTAGAAATCTTGCTCCTTAGATGTTCTTCTCTTGCGTCATCAAAGAAATTACGCAAGAAGGCATTCTTAATCTAGGTCCACGATGTCAGAGATCCTGGTGGTAACTGCTTAAGGAAATATGAAGCTTCTCCAGGAAGTGAGTACTTGAAGAGCTTACAAAATAGATAATCCTTAGGGACTCCATCGGCTTTAATATCAGTCACTAGATCCTCAAGTCGCTCCAAATGATCCATAGGGTGCTCATGTCGCAACCCATGGTAAGGTGTTTGTGCTACAAGTATGAAGAAAGCAGGCTTGATTTCAAAATCGTTTCTCTGAAAAGCTGGAGGACGAATGGCGGATCTGTTGGCGTAGAACTTGTCTAGATGGTTGTAGTCAGCCAGTGTTCTCTGAGCAGCTTGGCATTAGCTTCAGGTTGAGGTACTGCAGCGTCTGCTTTTGTTTCTGCTTCTCTATCAGGGATTACAGTCCCCTGATCATCTATCTTTTGGCCTGCTCCATTTCGTATATGACCATTGTGGTGATGCAAGTCTCCACACTCATCCCGAACTAATACTAAAGTCGCAACTATCTGAACTCGTCTGCTACTTTCAATCGATGAAGGAATTTGCTGTCGATTGTTGTTGTGTGATCAATGTCGGTCGATGCTCGAGTTCTGATGTCGGTCGATGGGGTCCGTAAAGAAGTGTCGATTGACGCTATGCACCTGTTGTCGATCGATGTTTGTCGTCTATCTTTGTGGATCATACGTTCGAGTTTTTTTGGTGTGAGAATAGTAGTTCTTGTCCGTTATTTCTCCAGGTACTTCTTTGCATGCACCTGAAAATAAAAGGAAAACAAAAGTTTAATGACTTAAAAGTAAAACAAAAAACTAGACTAAATCCTAGAAATTTAATCTAATGGCGCTCAATGCTTCCCAACAACGGTGCCAAATTTGACACGAGTGTGTTTATTGTTCTAGCAGGATATGAATATCCTAAACAATTGACATTCAAATTAACCCTAATCTTAACACACAAATAATACGCTTGCCAGAAGAGATCATCTGTAGTACTTAGGGATCGAATCAACAGAGAGCAATGACACACAATAGATTTCTTATTTCTAAAGACTAAGCTAGGTAGATATATATAGTCGTAGTAAACAATCAATTAAGAAAATATTCCTTATTAAGAGTTACAATTGCAATATGGATATATACTAATAATGTAAATATGGAAATATGCTATTTAACTAACTAGATGCAAATGTAAATATGCTAGATCTAGGGTTTCAAGCTTAATGGATTATAGGGAATAGGAAGCACGGAAATGTAACTATTATAGAAATCAAATATTAACTATTTTGACCCTTTTAACTCCAACTCTCGTATGTGAGCAAAAGGAAAGACCCTCGATTGATGGCAAAGGCCTGATGTCGATTGACGGTGAAATCAGAAAGTAAGTGTGAATGAGATTTGATAAGTTTACCAAGCTAATTAAACCAGCTCTCGCATGCGCCTAACAACCTAGTTCAATGGAGTCTATTCTGGCATAGAACCTACTCTCGTAGTCGTCCATGTCCTACATTCGATATCCTAGTTAGCTACTCTAGAATGCAATCATTAACCACAACTCTATTGATGGATATTAACCTAACCTAGCAGTCCTACATTCGGGCTAATCCATGATTGCTATCATTTAGCCATAAATCTAATTGATAACTACTCAGACATAATTATAGAAAGAACAATATTTTGAATATAATGCATAGATAAAATATTGGGGTTCCAATACAAATATCAAGAACATTCTCTCTCTCCTTCTTTCTCTCTGTCACACATAAATATAATACCCTAAAATCTAGGTCAAAACTCGTCCAGGGTATCTTCGTCATTTGTCTCTAACTTGGGCTTTAGATCGGTTGTCTGTGATTTGGTAATCAATCGATGGCAAGTTTGCAACATCGATCGACCTTGGTCTTGTAACATCGGTCGACGTCAAGGTTGCTTTGTTGATTGACGACTGTCTTGTACTTCGACTCTCTCAATAATCAGCTATGGATTCTTCTCTTTTAAATGCCCCAAAAGCTCCAAGTATCTCCATATATCTCCAAAACTTACCTGGACCTGCAATGACTCTAAAATATAGTGTAGACACACATAATAGACCCTAAATAGATCCTATAACATTGCCTAAAATTAGTAATAAATAGGCTATTTTATAGAGGCATCTGGGCGACCTTTCCAACATGGAGTCGATAATTCCCTAGATAGAGAGGAAGGTTTGGGAACACTGTATCCCAATTCAGATTTCTTCTGATTAGGAGGAATTTGGACCTACCGCTCCAAGAGAGGATGTCGAGGTTGAGAAGCATGTGGACTAGCTGAGAGTTAGCGACTATTCAATTGGGAGGTCGATGTATGGGAACTATGAGTTAGATCCGTGAAGGATGTTCATAATTTTAAGGGAGTGTGTTCCCTATGTTATGTTTATGTTTGAGTTTTGGCCAAGTGTGGCCGTATATTTAGACTATCGGGACTGGATGTGTGTGGCTTTGAATAGTTGTCGGTCTGCTGCTTTTATCTAATGAAGTATGTTTCTCGTTTTTAATGTTTAATGGTGTATGAGTAGTATCGTGGACGTGAAGGAAAGAACACGAGTTCTCATCTCATATCTAACTCTTTGAAGAATCGTTATGTATGTTGTTCGTTTCGGGTGGGAGTATTTTAAAAACTTTGTTTTTCGTATTTCTATGAACATACGGATGTCAGCAAAGAGACAAGTTTTGGGGGTCTCATATCGGTTAGATACTATGCCTGGAGTAGTTTTAGACCAGTGTGTTGGGTTTAGGGAAAGACCTAGGCTTATTATCTGTTTTAGGGTTTGCGGTGACTATTCCGGCTTACATTTCCCGTTAGCAGTTTGACCTTGTTTGGTCTCAATATTGAAGTCTGCGATAATTTCTCGGCTTATACAACTTGCATCGATCAGAAACCGAGCATCTCTACAAAGATAATTTTGAAGTCGTCTGGAAGTGCTGACCAAAATTTTAGATTTCTTTTATTGCGCTATTATCCTTCTGTCGGATGTATTAGGACCAATCCTATGAGAGGGGGAGGCTTACAGGTTCGTTTAAAGAATGGATGATGTATTCGTCGGGGCCAATTGACGACTGCGATATAAGAACGGGCTTTGCTCTTATGAATTAGTTAATTTATTGTCGCAGATGGACTGTTTTCGTGTTTAGAGTTTGAAACTATATTTTTGAAGGTTTTCACGCAACGTCTCGATTTGTTTTCCGAAAATATGTTTTAAGTGTAAGGTTATTTCAATTTTTTTAAAATATTATTTATTTTTTCGGTTGGAAGTCAATTCTGACCGTGTATCTGGGAGACATTTGTGTAGTAGTGTTTTTCTGTTTGGAAATTCCTTGTTGTATCGCTTTACGAAACGTTTTGTGGATTTCATAGATGTTCATTATTGTCGTGAAGACTTATATAGAGTCCGAAGGGTGCTTTGAAAGCACTCAAAGTTCGTTTTGTTTTGTAATGAGTTGGTTGTTCGTGAGACTTCGGTTTCCGGGTTACATGATAACTGTTCATTCGTTCCCTGGCGTTTCTTAATAAATTGTAATTGTTATTGTAGTCGTAAAGCAACTCAGGCGATCAAGTATCTTAAGTGATAGAAGAGATTTGTGAGACTTTTTAAAGTCGTATTGCGATTTCTTATTATCGGAAAAAAGTATTTAAAATACTGAATACAAAGGCGAACATTTTAAAATTTGGGAGTATACGACTATACATATATATACCCACCCTCCCAGTTTTTTAGAGAGAGGGACAGTTGAACTCGTCCTGTGATTAGTTGCCTACGTACCCCTTTGGGGGATCAAGCCCTCTCCGAGACTCTCTCTCAAGAGGAGAATGAAGACCTCGATCTACTAGATGAAAAGAAAGAGGCAGCCAAAATAAGAAACTGGTTCTACCAGCAGGAATTCGCCAGAAGCTACAAAAAGGGTTTGAACCATAACCTTTAAGCAAGGGGATTGGGCCCTTGGACGAGTATTTAGAAATACCAGGGATAGTCAGCAGGAAATCTGGTCCTGGATAGATATGCTCAAATTATCCCTTTCAGTTACTCTCTCAAATAAAAGATTCAGGGTAGTATTTAGGGGTTGAATCTACAAAGACTCTAGGATAACACAATAGAATTTCATTTTTCGAATTAAACTAAACAATAGAGAATCTAATGCAATAAATGAAAATACAATTTAAATTGGTTGTAAGTTTTTGAAATGAGAGCGGTCACTCTCAGGAAAACTCGCATGTATTTCACAATCGCAGACCAGATAGATTATCATGAGCTTAATTATAGGGTCATTCTTGAACTCAAACCTGAAAACAATAATACATCAATTATCGTGCATAGACTATCTAATGTCTTATTTGTAGAATTTCAACTTTTTTTCTGCGAATTCAATCAATTCAGACTAGCAATAACTGAAATTTGATTAGTTCATTAAATTACCAGACCAATTGTCGTTGCGAATAAGTTTTTAGCTCATCTTAGTTTAGTTCAGGAGATTAATCATGATGTTGCATCTATTAGTTATCCTAGGTTCTAGATTCAAGGTGATCAAGCAAGAACCAAATTTATAACCAACTTAGATGAAGAATTAAGGGATTACACTAGGAATTCTGTCAAGTCTAACAATTCATCCAATAACCTTTGAAGAAATCTAAATCCTGACAGTGGGATTACTCAGACATGATCATGAAAACACAAATAAATATCTGAATAAATTGCACAATTATAAGGATATAGAAAGAAAAAAAAGTTGCTCTAGCTCTCATCTCCAAGTATCAAAGCATAAGTTACAAAAATTTCTAAAAACTTAAGATATATTCTAAAGCACGATTTCGGCTCTTTTGAAATTACTAGAAACGTTCAGACCTTTCTGCAATATCTTCAAAGTTGGAATGTTTCGTGAAAAAGGGAGGCTATCGGCCGACACAAAGTGGGGTGTCGGTCTAGAGCAGAATTAGAAATCAAATTCAACTTGATATTTTCAGTTTTATTTTTCTTCATTTTTCAAATTGCTCCAAATGCTCCAATGTTTTCAAACCCTACATGGACCTGTAATGACTCTAAAACTACTCGAAATATATACCAAAGACTGTAAACCAGACTTATATCATGGTAAAAAAACATGTATAACATGGTATTAACTCACCCATACTTATCCCTTGCTTTCCCTCAAGCAAAACATAGAAAAAAATGGTGGAAGAGGTTTGAAAATGTAAGATCTCATATTTTCTTTGTTAAAACCACCACTATGACCTTTATAATGTTGCAAGCCACATCAAATAAGTACAAACCTTAGAAAGTACTTCCGTTTACTTTTTTATGCCTAGCAAGATAGCCACCCAGGCCACAGCTCACCTGACACCATATGTCTGATCCTCAACCAACCTCATTTAAGAGATTAATATACATGCTAGTCTTGGGAGTATCAATCAAAGGACACATGTAATCTTACTATTTCATGTTTGTGAGCACACAAATAGTCTTCTCTGGTTTCTTTTCTCTCTTTCTTCTCATTTCACTCAGTTGATGTCTTCCTTCTTTGAAGGGTATAATTTTATTTTTTTAATCAACTGAAATTTTTAAATAAGCATCCATGATTTAAGGACTAAAGGTTGCAGCCATAAGTACCTGATCATTTCTTTTTGACTTTTATATTTTTTGAAATGATTTTTTACTTCGAAGTGGAGTGAGAGGGAAACCAGATACATAAAAACATGTCTTCCAGACTAGACACACGACTTCGAGCTAAAACGGCTTAATTTACACTCGTGGACAGCAGCCTTATCATGGGCTCCCACATAAGCATCATATGGATCATCTAGAGAAGTTCGAGGCTATTGTATCAGCTATAAAAGCCAATGGAGTCAGTGAAGACAATTTACTCCACAAGCTCTTCAAGTACTCACTTGTTGGAGTTGCTTCGTAGTGTCTTAAGAAGTTACCACCAAGATCTCTTACATCCTGGACTGCCATTTAGAACGCTTTTTTGGG
Organism: Moricandia moricandioides; assembly: GCA_905132885.1. Lineage (NCBI taxonomy): Eukaryota > Viridiplantae > Streptophyta > Magnoliopsida > Brassicales > Brassicaceae > Moricandia > Moricandia moricandioides. Next base: position 83,452 of record CAJHQQ010000286.1, read on the forward strand.
TAATTCTTTGATGATACAATATTTGATGACATGAGAAACAGAATCTCTACGTTTAGACATGGACCTACTGAATCCTTCAAGAGCTCTAGGGTCAGATTCAGGTCTTATTAGAGAGACGGTCCGCATTGTGGCTTTAACGAGGTACAGGTTCTTTGTACTTTCTTCGGAGGTCTTGCCTTGGTCTACCAGATGGCTCTAGACACAGCTAGTGAGGGAAATTTTAACACTAGGAATCAAGAAGATCTGTGAGACTTATTGAGAACTTGGAATCTGGTAATTGTACAAAGAACTGATTATGAGAGGAAAAAAAATCGACCAACAGCCTAGATAAAGAGCGGATGGCTGAGGTTAAGGAAAAGTTGGATAGAGTTCATAGACTTCTCAAAAACAGGTCAGCTTCATAGAGGATGTGGAGGCTGTCGAGGCAGTAGAAGACAGTGGCGGCGAGGAGGATGTGAACTACATTACTGGTACTGGTTTTCTGAGTTAGAGGTTTGGGAATCATAGTGACAACAAGAACTTCAATGGTGATGGCCAAAGAATTAATTTCAGCAACAACCAAAGCTCGCAGTACTAGAAAACCTTCAGCAACAACAAAAGCAATAGCTTCACAAGAAATAATGAAGCTTCTTCAAATCTGAATCCATCTCTAGCTACTCATAAAGGTGATGAAACGGTGTAGTCCCAAGTAGTATATTAAATGCAGTCTTGTAAGCCCATAATACATCATCCAGCTTCGTAGACCATCTTTTCTTTACTTTCTCACTGCCTTCTCCAGAATTTTCTTTATCTGATGATTAGTGTTGGGGTCAAAATTGGTCATGGGGAAATCAACAACTAAAATCATCTGAGAAAACATACCTTAAACAAATAAGAGCTGGAAATGTCGAAAGAACTACACCACATAAGCGGAGCCGATTTAAAAATGGATATGAGAACAAAACTTTGAATATTTCATCCCGGATAAGAATTGAAAGAGTTTCTATCCAAACCTGAAAGATCGGAAAAAGCATTCTTGTAGAAGGATTTTGCGACATTTTATCGAATCTTACAAACAACTTTCCATAAAACAAAAGACCAGAAAGTTTCCACGGACGAACCTCATAGGAGAATCTAGGAGATGACTTTCCATAAAACAACTTTCGGGAAATCATTTCGGAAAAACTTACGTAAAACAAACAAAGTATTTCTAAAAGTCTTCGAAAGGATCAATGGCGAGGATGAGAACGGAAGAAAGGGACCACCACTCCATCTCATCGCCACACAGCTTCTCATTTCCTCACAAAGTCTCTCATCGCCACACACAATCTCTGAATCTCCCCACAGCCTCTCTGATTTCCCCACAACTTCTCTCATAGCCTCACACAGGCTCTTGTCACCCCACAACTTCTCTCATCGCCACAAACAAACTCTGATCACCCCACAGCCACTCTTATCGCCCCACAGCCTCTCTGATCGCCTCCACAGCTTCTCTCATCACCATACCCAAGCTCTGATTGCCCCATAGACTCTCTCATCACTACACACATAAGTCTTAAAACGGCCCGAAACAGCCTAAAAACACGACGAAAGCACACTTTGGTTTAAAAATAGAAGAGACTCAAATGCAATGATGGTCTACTCAACTTGGATAAAGAAATTGAATAAATGGATAAAACTTAAGTTCCCATGACAAACATGAACTTTGAGAAGAAACGGTCTCCGTAAAAGGATAAACTCGAATCTCAAAGAGATAAGGAAATATGGCCAAATCTGGAGGCGTATATACGCACATCTGTGGCAGAGAAAAAGCGGGACAATTTTGAGACTCTTAGAATGCTCAGCACTTAGGAACCTTCGGCATTATTTTCGACATGCTTATTTTTTTCTTGCATGCGATTACTAAACGAAATCGCAAAGGAAGTTCGATCTCTTGTTCAAACCTTGTAAACTGAACTATGTTCGGCATGATCCTCGAAAGGGGTACGTAGACAGCCTTTCATAAGGCCCAGTCCGAAATCAGTCAAAAACCTTTTTCACATCTTTTTGCATCTGTTGCTAAACGAGCTGCAGTTTACAAAGGTCTTCTCGAAATTGGTGGTTTTGCTAGAAAAATTAGTTAGTATGGGAACAAAATTTTACACCGTCGATTTCTGTAATTAGAGGAAAGCCAAGAAAACTTAACTTTTGTTGGGTTCAAAAATGGTCGGGACAGAATCAATGCCTAAAATTTACCCCGAAAAAGTTATCTCTCTTTCAAGTAAAAATAAAACAAGAATCTGTCGCATCCGAACTCCCCATCGCCCTAACCATCTCGTCTTGATCAACAAATCAAGCTGTACAATCGTAGAGACAACTGCGTCTCTTCCAAGTGTAGTCGCCCATCGGCGAGTCGACACATAACGTCTAGTTGCACATGGGCGAATAAACACATAAAATGTATAGTCTCCCATGGGCGACTAGATTCTCCGCAAGGTCTAGTCGCGCACAGGTGACTAGACACGAAAAAACGTATAGTCTCCCATGGGCAACTAGACCCTCAACAAAGTCTAGTCCCCATGGGCGACTAGACCGTTTTCTCTTCATCACTCTCTCCTTTGGATCTTGAGTAGGTTGTTTTTTTTTTTGTTTCGTCTCGATTGGAGTTTCCTTTGAAGTCTTATGATAAAAATTGCAATGATTTGTTTTCTCGTAAAACTCCAAGTCTCGTATAAAATGTTAACAATTAACTTAAGCACCATTGTCATCTCGGCTATATGATTGGTTTATTATTTTGCGGAACCAGCATCATGTAATCATACGAAGGATGATATCTCTGAAAGAAATAGTGAAAATTGTTAAAACTGCAGAACAGACTGAAAGGGTCTAAAACGCGATAAAGGCCCACTTACGATTAGACGGGAATGAGCCCAATTACAATGACGGTCTGCCGGATTTTCGCAGAAGATAAATGGAAAAGAAGAATAATGTCAAGTTTTGAGATAATTATGGAACAATCAAGAAGATACGGAAGATTTGCGCAGAAGGATAACTTCGAATCAGGGGTAGAAAAGGAAAGACGAAAGCATATATAAGAGAAGCAAAGGAGAGGGACGCCAACACTCTAGAAATTCTCTGCAACATAGAACTTAGAGCAATTTAGGCAACTTTCCGTTTTTGTTATCGAGCTGCGACTCAATTAGGTTTTCAAGTCTTAGGTTCATAGAATTAGGGATCTCGCCAACAGCTCTTGTGGGCAAGGCTTTTACCTGTTGTAAACACTCAATTGAAGGTTCATAATAAGATCTTTATTGCTCTGTTCTTCATGTCGATTTTTTTTTAATTTCGTCTGATTTTTCAAAACTAGGGACCTCAGGGAAAGTTGGTGTTTCTTTGCTTTCCTCCGATTACGAAAATTGACGGTGTGAATTTCAACTCCCACAGTTTAGCGCTATAAGGAGGGGGTGGGGGGGGGGGGGCGGTCACAAATCAATATAACTCACAGCCGGAAAACGCATCGTCAAATATGTCTAAAAGACGCATAGGCAAACAGCGCAGCGTTTGAGGAGATTAAAAAGATGTTCTCGACTCTCAAAAAGTAGTCGGCCAAAAAGGATAAGCTCACGAGTTCTCTTCCTAAACAGGTTGAAACCCTAACAGCGACAACCAGGGGCGTTCTTCTGTGTGGAACTACTAGAATCCACGGAAGAAGACTTGACTTTACGACTCTGCATGACAGGGCCATTAACGCACATAATGTTTTGTGTGAACGAAATCTAGACAAAGCAAACCCTGACGTGACTCGGCCAAACACGGAAAATACCCACCCTCTCGAACAAGAAACGGGAGCTGATGAATTAGAACGGGTCAACTTGGAATCTAGCGATCAGTCCGACCCTTCGGACTAGGACACTGATGTGCATCCAAGGAGGACAAGAAGCCGCGCAGCTCGGGAGAACTCTCCATTCCATATACCTATGAATGAAGAAGAATAAAACGTCTTCTCGGTAGAACATGAAAAGTTAGCTAAAGAGCAGAGTCGGATAACTCGTAGAAAACGCCGAAAAACTCGAAAACTGCTTGAAGTAACCCCCGCAAAATGTGCGATCTCCATGATTATATCGCAAAAATGGTTGCAGAGGTAAAAGCGGCGAATTCTCAAATTCACCACGCCACCAGCACCGCACCTTAGATCGACATTGTAATGACCCTCACGAGTGGATATAATTTTGTTCCAGAAACTTTTGAAAAGTCAGATTTGAGTTTAATCGATCATAATTAAAAAATAAAGATCGAATCGATGAATTAACGACTCGACGGGATTTTCTTGTGGTCGAAAACTGTCCGAAAATTTTAGCCGAAAACTGTCCGAAAATTACCGACAAGCTTCTTAAAATTCCTTATAAATCATCCATGGTCTTTCAGCACCTTGTCTGCCTGCTTTCTCAACACAAGTCACATCACAAGCACAAGCTTCCTGCTTGCTTGCTTGCTGGACAGATCATGTGAGAAGCACATGATTTATAAACCTTTCTTAAGAGGAAGGAAATGAAAGCTGCTGGTGGCTGGGTGTGAGAAGCAGGACTCCAGTTGTCCTTTCTCACTTCTGCTTTGTGTTAAGCTGAGAAACTCAGCTAGGAACACTCCTCATCTATATAACACCTTCAGGGAGCTACTTGCACGTTTTTCTTGCAGAGAGAAAGAGAGAATTTCAGTGAGAAAAATCAGAGAGAAAGAAGTACAAATCAAGAGAAAGATCAAGAAGGAACCTGAACGAAATTCATCCACCAGTTTTAGTAAACCCTAAACCTAGTCCAGCATCTGTGATGAACCAAAACCTCATCTCTCTTTGTGATCCAATACAGCTGTGTGTAAAGATTGGAGAGGAGATCCGTTTAAGGCCATCTAACCGTGGTGATCTAAGGTAAGCGTTATCTACGTGCCTTAGCCATGTTCTGAGCCATTCCATGTGTTGTTAAGCTAAGGTCATGGTCGGATCACTTGTTCAAGATGGTGTACTGATCAGTTTAGTTTAGTTTTGGTTGGAATCAATCTTTGAAAACTGCTAGCTAAATTGTTTATGGTCTGAGTGAAGTTAAAATGAGATGAACTGACCTTGTCCTGAAACAGCCTTTACTGAAACAAACTGATATGATATAGGAGGAGAAGAACCGAGCTTGAATTGAACTGATTTAAGTAGTTAGGGTGAACCAAACTGCCGGAATATTATCGTTCTAAACCGAACAGATTTGATCTTGTCTAGTACTGGTCTGAGCAAAGCTTTTTATGGTCTGAACCTATCACGTACTGATCTAGTCTGAGTTAGTATAAACTGTTAAGTTATGTCCTGAACCGAGCTGATTAGATCTAAGTCAAACTACTTCTTCAGAACTGAATTGTTTGGATGGATGATCATGTTTCCGAACTGATTATTTCAGGTCCGCCCAGCCTTGTACAAGAACGTTTCAAGACTTATACAAATCATTTTCAAGACCAATCTCTAGGTGAGTCTAGGGTGATGTGGTGTTAGATCACTTATGTGTGTGTGATTGAATGGAATAGAACAATATCGATTAAGTGGTAAAGTCTCTTAATCCTTTGAAAATGTGTGGTGTTTACTTAATGTAACCACTTAACACTTAAAGAAATATTTGAAAGTACACATTGAGGTTAAGCCACTTCTTAGTACTTGTTCTCAAGTACTAATTATAAGTATAAATAATGTAGGGATTAATTATGAAATAATTAAGGAATTAAGTATTAAGTGAAAACTCATTATTAAATCACTATCCCTAAATTCCCGCATTACCGTGACTTGGTCATGCGAATGGAACAAGGTCATGAAGACACGATGATGGGGTAGCACCCTGGAGGCCGTGTACTTCATGACAATGCAGTCCCGAATGTTCATTAAGACGTTTGAGGATGATGGTAATGATAACTCACTACTCTCGGTTAGCCTTTGTGGTTTGTCAAGTTTAGTATATATATTGTAATTATAATTGAAGTGATGAGGGCGGGTAACAAGGAAGAGATAAATAAAATGAGATTCACATTGATGAATAATATATTAAAGTATAAATTAAGTACTTGTATGTACATGTTTATTCTTTGATGATTGTTCGATTGTACTATTGATTGTGTAGTGATCTAGATTCACTGGGTAAACTAGTCACTCACGACTCATTGTTGTGTGTGCAGCTAACCACTAGTTGGGAGACCTCTTCTTTTTGGACGGGAGGAATGGCCAACCAGCGGTAGTATTTTGTTTCCTTGCAACGTATCTTTTGTTGTATATTTACTTAAAACATTGTTGGGCGTTAGGCCGTAGGGTGAAACTATAATACTTTGTAAGATGGTTAAAAGTAATTAAATAATGTATAAAAGATGTTTGTAAATCACAAGTACTCATATGATATTAGTCCTTGTCCGGGACGAACTAACTATCGGGTACTCTGTCGGGTTGAAAAGCCTCGGTCGATATCCAGTAGGAGCGTTGGTGTTCTCAAATTGCTAGTCCAAGGTGATCGGAGTTTTTCTGTGAACCTCGGGTCGGCTTTCAGGGAACATCGACCGTGTCATTTCCGGTCATCTACGATCGGGGGTGTCACAAAGGTGGTATCAGAGCATTGTTCAACGATGCTAGAATGGGACTTGTTTCAAATATTTTTCAAGTAAGAAAATAAAATGTGTCACAAGGATAACTAGGATATGCTGGTTTGTTCCTTCTTTTAGAAATAGATAGAGCTGGGTAGAAAATTTCCATGAACTTTCTCTGCAGATGCCACCAAGACGGGCACGACGTGGTGGAGCTTATCTACCGATACTTATTTCATCATCTCCAGACTCTTCACCGCCATCTACTCCGGCACCCCTTTCTACTCCTAGCTTTGAGGCTACACCTTCTGGTACCAGCATTTAGTCTGATCCGTCTGAGGGATCATATAATAGCCCTCAAATTCAGATTCTGATGCCTATGACACATGATCCGTACTATACAGACATCGAGGTAGATGTTGTACATGATTATGCTGCTAATGATGCTGATTATCCTGCTGCTCATCCTGCTGATCATCTCGCTCATGTTGCTGATCATCCTGCCGCACCTGCTGTTGCCGCTGATGATATTCCACACGTCCATGCTGAAGCAACACCCGCAGCAGAACCTGCACCAGTTCCAACAGATCCGGCATTGGTAGCTATTCTCGAGTTGATGGCCGAGATGATCCGTTTACAGGAACAGGCACTGAATGCACAACGTGCTCAGCCAGCTCCAATACCTACCACTTCTCATCCGAACTTCCTGAAGATTTTTATGATCATCAAGAACTTGGGGACGAAGCACTACCAGGGAAGGACTGATCCCTTTGAAGATGATGCATGGCTGCGCAATCTCGAACAGAATTTCGCTGCAACCCGTTGTCTTGTAGAATTCAAGAAGGACGTGACTGTTTACTATCTGGAGAATGACGCCATCCGTTGGTGGTTATGGGTAGAGAGGAGTTTTGGAGATTTCCAGCTGACTTGGGATGACTTCCGTACTGCGTTCATTCGAAAGTATTTTCCACCGGAGGCAAGAGACAGATTGGAGATTAAGTTTAAGGAGCTAGTTCAGGGAGGATTATCTGTTCGAAGGTATGAGGCCGAGTTCACACGTCTCAGGCAGTATCTACGCTTTGGCCAGGAAAATGAGCTGATGATTATCCGGAAGTTTTTTAGGGGACTTAGTCCGGATTTCAGGAGCAGACTCGAGGCAGTAGAGTTACATAGATTTGCTGATCTTGTGGAGCGTGCGGTGATTGTTGAGGAAGCCATTGCTGTTGAGAGAGCTTCTGTTATCCATTCCGCAACACCGAGACGTCAATCTTTTCCATTCCAGCATCATCCATCTTCGATTATGCAGAGGGGACGTGGAGGTAGAGTCTTTCGGGGAAGTCGTTCGGGAGAACCGAGACCTAGAACCCTGACTTGTTTCAGTTGTGGCCAGCTGGGCCATGTTAGGCGAGATTGTCCGACCATGAGGCAACTCCGACCAGCTGTACCATCTCACATCGCTTTCTTTACTTGTGGAGAGCACGGGCATTATGCGACTTCTTGTCCACTCACACATTCTTCTAAGCCTGCTGCACCGAGAGTTCCACCAGTCGTACCAGCTAACCCACCCTTACCTTTACCTCTGCCAAAGCGTCAGGCTGCAGCCGGTAGGGCTTATGCTTTAGAGTTACCAGGACCATCCGGACCACCGAAGGGTCCTATCTCAGGTTTAATTTCTTACCATTGAGTGTTATTTGAATTTAAAAAAAAATGTTATACAAAATTGTTGAATGAATAATTGACCTCGAAGTCAATTATCTCTAGGTTCTTTGGTTGTGGGCGGTATATCTGCCCATATCCTGTTCGATTAGGGAGCAACACATAGTTTTGTAACTCCTGAAGTAGCGTTGAGATTTGAAGGAGACTTTACTAAAGTGAATTTAAGTATTCCCGTTTTAACTCTCGGAGATCAAGTTCTTGAAACTGAAGGCTGTTATCTAAGAGTTTCGGTTGTTATTCAAGAGATGGTGTTCCCACCTCATCTTTTAGTACTTCCATTAGAGCGGTACGAGGTAATACTAGAATGGATTGGCTGTCTAGCTATAGAGCTCACCTCGATTGTGGTCGAGGGCATATTACGTTTGAAAGCGATAACCAACCCCCTTTAGCTTACTATGGCTTAGTACCGAGCTTCAGATCATCGTTGGTATCAGCTAGGAGAGTTGAAAATCTTTTGGAGCAGAGTGAAGAAGTCTACTTAGTTACTTTAACTACAGGACCAGTTGAAGATGAGAAAGAGCAGAACCTAGAAAACATTCCAGTGGTTAAAGAATACGAAGATGTATTTAAGGCATTAGAAGGACTTCCACAATCGAGAAGTAATCCCTTTAGTATAACCTTAGAACCTGGATCAGCCGCAATAGCAAATGCACCGTAACGAATGGCACCGGCCGAGCTTTTTGAGTATCAGCACAAGTTAGCCGATCTTTTAGAGAAGGGTTTTATTCGTCCTAGTTCATCACCGTGGGGAGCACTCGTGTTGTTTGTGAAGAAGAAAGACGGAAGCATGCGACTATTCATTGATTATCGGGGAATCAACAACGTGACCATCAAGGACAAGTACCCACTTCCAAGAATTGATGAGCTACTAGACCAGTTGCAAGGAGTGAGTTAGTTTTCAAAGATCGATCTAGCTTCCGGCTATCACAAAATTCCGATTTCTTAGACTGACATCATGAAGACTGCCTTTAGGACACGATACAAACATTTCGAGTTTGTAGTAATGCCCTTTGGTCTTACAAACGCCCCGGCTGCTTTCATGCGTCCAATGAACGAAGTATTTTGGGACTATTTGGATGAGATTGTTATCATATTCATCGATGACATTCTCATATATTCCCAAAGTGCCGAAGAACACGAGAAGCATCTACGCTTAGTCCTTGAGCGGTTACGGGATCAAAAGCTTTTTGCCAAGTTTAGTAAGTGCCGTTTTTGGAAAAGAAAAGTTGGCTTCTTAGGTCATCGAGTATCAGAACAAGGAGTTGCCGTTAATCCAGAAAAGATAGCTACTATTAAAGATTGGCCTCGTCCGACTTCTGTTACCGAGATTCAGAGTTTTCTTGGATTGGACGGCTATTACAGGAAGTTTGTTCAAGGGTTCGCAAGTACATCAAAGCCACTAACTTGTCTAACTGGTAAAGGTGTCACCTATGAATGGAGCTCAGAAACCGAAGAAGCGTTTGATAAACTGAAGCAAGCATTGACGACTGCACCTATCTTAGCTCTGCCTAAATTTAACCATCCGTACACCATCTATACAGATGCATCTCATGTTCGATTAGGTTGTGTGCTGATGCAGGACGATAAGGTAATCGCCTACGCATCAAGACAACTAAGAAAGCATGAAGTAAACTATCCAGCGCATGACCTGGAAATGGCCGCAGTAGTATTTGCTCTTCGGATTTGGCGATCATATCTATATTGAGAAAAGATCCAACTGTTCACCAACCATAAAAGCCGTAAGTATCATTTCACTCAACCTGATTTGAACCTAAGGCAAAGGCGATGGATGGAATTTTTAGCTGACTACGACATGCAGATCCTATACCATCCAGGAAAACCAAATATTGTTACTGATGCTTTGAGCCGAAGGAAAGTAGATGTGGATATTGAAAAGGAACTTCAGAATCTTGAAGCAGAGTTCAAGATGATTAGTTTGGCTGCCGTGGAAGGAGAGGAAGGAGAACCTTTTGGATTACAAGCAGTGAGCCAAGCTTGTTTACTTACTCGTATCCGAGAAGCACGAATGAGAGATGACAACCTAAAGAAGATCCGAGAAGAGCTGAATGAAGGTAATTTTAGAGGATATCAAGTTTCCAATGATGGAACCTTGTTACTCAATGGTCGAGTAACCGTTCCGAAAGGAGAAGGACTTCGAGAAGAGATTTTAAAGACTGCACACCATTCTCTCATAAGCATTCATCCCAGAAGCACAAAGATGTATCGAGATATCAGAAGGTATTATCACTGTCCAGGGATCAAACGAGATGTTGCTGTATGGGTTTCTCAGTGTCAAACTTGCCAACGGATAAAGGCTGAACACCAAGTACCAGGAGGCTTACTTCAATGTCTACCAATCCCTGAATGGAAATGGAATGCAGTAGCGATGCATTTTGTTTCTGGTTTACCTCGAGCACCAGGCCGCGGGAATGATGCTGTTTGGGTAATCGTCGGTCGTCTTACCAAGTCCGCTCATTTCCTACCGATGAAACTTACAGACAAAGTAGAGACGTTAGCATTGCTATACTTGGAAGAAATAGTAAAGGTTCATGGAGTACCAGCAAATATAGTATCAGACCGAGACTATTGCTTTACAGCTGAGTTTTTGCGAGCCTTCCAAAAATCTTTGGGTACTGACTTACATATGAGTATCGTGTTTCATGCAGAAACTGATGGCCAGACCGAACGAACCATCAGAACTCTTGAAGATCTGTTAAGGTTGTGTATCCTCGACTAGAATGGTCCGTGGGATAAGAATTTGCTGCTAATAGAATTCTCCTACAACAACAGCTACCACTCAAGTATCGGTATGTCACCGTACGAAGCTCTGTATGGTCGACCATGTAGAACACCAGTGTGTTGGAGTGAAGTTGGTGAACGACGAATCCTTTGTCCAAACATAGTAGATGAGACTGCCGAGAAAGTAAGGATAATTCAAGCAAATATGAAGAAAGCCCAAGACCGCCAGAAGAAGTATGCTGATCGCAGTAGTAGAGAAGTCATCTTTGCAGTGAATGATCTAGTCTTCTTGAAAGTAGCTGCCCAGAAAGGGAAGGATCGGTTTGGGAAGGTTGGAAAACTGACAACCCACTACATTGGTCCGTACAGAATTGTTGCTAGAGTTGGAGAAGTAGCCTACCGACTTTAACTTCCTCCTGATATGTCTATGCACCCGGTATTTCATGTATCAATGTTGTGTAAGCATATTCCGGATCCAAATATGGTCGAGCCACAACGACCAGAGAATTTGCAGCCCAACCTAACTTATCCTGAAGGTCCTTTGCAGATAGGCGAGCGTCGTATCAAGAGATTAAGGAACAGAGAGATTTCTCAAGTTCAAGTATTTTGGGGCTAGCGTCAGAGAGTTGTAGTCACATGGGAGGATGAAGATAAGTTCAGAGCTGATTACCCAAAACTCTTCTTAGATACCCCATATGTCCAATAAAATGTCCACTTGTATTTTTTTTAGAATTTGGGGACGAATTCTTTTGAGGGGGAAGAGTGTAATGACCCTCATGAGTGGATATAATTTTGGTCCGAAAACTTTTGAAAAGTCAGATTTCAGTTTAATTGATCATAATTAAAAATAAAGATCGAACCGATGAATTAACGACTCGACGGGATTTTCTTGTGGTGGAAAGGACTTCCCTTGTTAGTTCTGGTCAAGTATTAAATATGTTGATCTAATTTTATTTAAGTTAAATGAGTTTGGTTGAAGAAAGAGAAGAATCAAAGGTCGAGAAAATTTTAGTCGAAAACTGTCCGAAAATTACCGACAAGCTTCTTAAAATTCCTTATAAATCATCCATGGTCTTTCAGCACCTTGTCTTCCTGCTTTCTCAACACAAGTCACATGAAAAGCACAAGCTTCCTGCTTGCTTACTTGCTGGACAGATCATGTGAGAAGCACATGATTTATAAACCATTCTTAAGAGGAAGGAAATGGAAGCTGCTGGTGGCTGGGTGTGTGAAGCAGGACTCCAGCTGTCCTTGCTCACTTCTGCTTTGTGTTAAGCTGGGAAAATCAGCTAGGAACACTCCTCAGCTTTATAACCCCTTTCAGGGAGCTACTTGCACGTTTTTGTTGCTGAGAGAAAGAGAGAATTTCAGAGAGAAAAATCAAAGAGAAAGAAGTAAAAATCAAGAGAAAGATCAAGAAGGAACCTGAACGAAATTCACCCACCAGATTTCTCAGTTTGTTTTCTTGAGAAGGATCAGAAGGTAAGGGAGTTTTAGTAAACCCTAAACCTAGTCCAGCATCTGTGATGAACCAAACCCTCATCTCTCTTTATGATCCAATACAGCTGTGTGTAAAGCTTGGAGAGGAGATCCGTTTACGGCCATCTAACCGTGGTGATCTAAGGTAAGCCTTATCTACATGCCTTAGCCATGTTCTGAGCCATTCCATATGTTTTTAAGCTAAGGTCATGGTCGGATCACTTGTTTAAGATGGTGTACTGATCAGTTTAGTTTAGTTTCGGTTGGAATCAATCTTTGAAAACTGCTAGCTAAATTGTTTATGGTCTGAGTGAAGTTAAAACGAGATGAACTGACCTTGTCCTGAAACATCCTTTACTGAAACAAACTGATATGATATAGGAGGAGAAGAACCGAGCTTCAATTTAACTGATTTAAGTAGTTAGGGTGAACCAAACTGCCGGAATATTATCGTTCTAAACCGAACAGATTTGATCTTGTCTAGTACTGGTCTGAGCCAAGCTATTTATGGTCTGACCCTATCACGTACTGATCTAGTCTGAGTTAGTATAAACTGTTAAGTTATGTCCTGAACCGAGCTGATTAAATCTAATTCAAACTCCTTCTTCAGAACCGAATTGTTTGGATCGATGATCATGTTTCCTAACTGTTTATTTCAGGTCTGTCCAGCCTTGTACAAGAACGTTTCAAGACTTGTCCAAATAAGTTTCAAGACCAATTTCTAGGTGAGTCTAGGGTGATGTGGTGTTAGATCACTTATGTGTGTGTGATTGAATGGAATAGAACTATATCGGTTAAGTAATAAAGTCTCTTAATCCTTTGAAAATGTGTGGTGTTTACTTAATGTAAACACTTAACACTTAAAGAAATATTTGAATGTACACACTGAGGTTAAGCCATTTAATAGTACTTGTTCTCAAGTACTAATTATAGGTATAAATAATATATGGATTAATTATGAAATAATTAAGGAATTAAGTATTAAGTGAAAACTCATTATTAAATCATTATCCCTAAATTCCCGCATTACCGTGACTTGGTCCTGCGAATGGAACAAGGTCATGAAGACAGGATGATGGGGCAGCACCCTGGAGGCCGTGTACTGCATGACGATGCAGTCTCGAATGTTCATTAAGACGTTCGAGGATGATGGTAATGGTAACTCACTACTATCGGTTAGCCTTTGTGGTTTGTCAAGTTTAGTATATATATTGTAATTATAATTGAAGTGATGAAGGGCGGCTAACAAGGAAGTGATAAATAAAATGAGATTCACATTGATGAATAATATATTAAAGTATAAATCAAATACTTGTATGTACATGTTCATTCTTTGATGATTGTTCGATAGTACTATTGATTGTGTAGTGATCTAGATTCACTGGGTAAACTAGTTACTCACGACTCATTGTTGTGTGTGCAGGTAACCACTAGTTGGGAGACCTCTTCTTTTTGGACGGAAGGAACGGCCAACCAGCGGTAGTATTTTATTTTCCTTGCAACGTATCTTTTGTTGTATATTTATTTAAAACGTTGTGAGGCGTTAGGCCGTAGGGTGAAATTATAACACTTTTTAAGATGTTTAAAAGTAACTAAATAATGTATAAAATATGTTTATAAATCACGAGCACTCATATGATATTAGTCCTTGTCAGGGACGAACTAACTATCGGATACTCGGTCGGGTTGAAAAGCCTTGGTCGATATCCGGTAAGAGCGTTGGTGTTCTCAAATTGCTAGTCCAAGGTGATCGGAATTTTTCTGTGATCCTCGGGTCCGCTTTCAGGGAACATTGACCGTGTCATTTCCGGTCATCTACGATCGGGGGTGTCACATTGGCTATCTAGTTTCCAAGCTCAATTAGGATGTGGTAGAAGAAAGAAGTTCTTTGGAGAATACTAGTGCCTACAATGGTATTCTGCCAAGTTTTGAAGCGTTGCTCATATCAGGCTTGAAGAGTTAAATACCTTTTGGGAAAAGACGAAGAGGAATATTCCATAATCTTTACTATTGTGAACATAGGAGATAAAAAAGAGCAGAGTGTAGAGGACAATCTGATATTCAAAGAATTCAAAAATATGCTTAATGCACCAGAAGGACTTACGACAACTAGAAGTAACATATTCAGTAGTCATCTTGAACTTTGACTTGCTACAATAGCCTAGACATCTCAGCAAGTGGTTCTAATCGAGCAAAGTAACAGATAAATATTTTTTTGGAGAAAGTTTTTGTTTGATTTAGTTCTTTCCAATGGAGTGTAGCCATATCAGTGGTAAAGAATAAGAACTAGAGTCTGCGGTTATGTTCGACTATAGTTAAATCAAGAACGTGACAATTACGGTCAAGTATCAACTTCTAGAATTGAAGAGTGGCTAAGATCGGCCACAAGGTGCAATTTTGTTTTATGAACTTTTGATGGACGCTGCACGTTCTATTAAATGCTAATGTAGGGAAATGGGAAGTTGGAACCCTTAGTCAGTAAGTTGGAACAAGGAGTTGATGGAGATTTAGAAAAAAGTGTTACGATTACAGAATCGTAGTGTCCAATCTCTGTTATCGAGATTCAAAGTTGTTTGGATTGGCCGGTTATCATCAAAACTTTGTTCAAGAGTTGGAAACCTTATCAACCGCTGAGGTGATCGACTGAGAATGGTGTTACCTTGGAATGGTGTAAAATTATTGATGAAGGAAGCAATCAGTTAAAGGAAGTGTCTACGTCTACAAAAGTCTTAGATTTGCATGTCCGTGTAACTGCATGCAGCATTAGATATTCGAGCGTGGAATATCTGATGGAGATATTGATAATATTTAATTTCCCACTAGACTCGGTTAGCCTTGGTGGTTTTCTGGGTTTAGCATATATATATATATTATATAAGTTTGAGTGAATGGTGGGTATCATGGTGGTGATGTTTAAGATAGGATTCACATCGATAAAAGATAAATACAATAAATAAGGAATATATTTCCTCTGCATTCAAATGTTGTCGACTGCTCGGGATTCTATTGTTAGGTTTTAGGTTGTGGGATTGGACTCACTGAGTAAACTAGTTACTGATGTGGGGTTTTACTTCACTTTCAAATTAACCCTATATCCCACTTTTACTCTCTCAAATAAGAGTTTCACTGTATTACTTAGTGATCGAATCCACAGAGACTCTAGGATTGCACAATAGACTTATTGTTTTCGAATTGAAGTTAGATGAATTAGGACAATAACAATAAAAGCGATTTCAAGAATGATTTGGTTTGTGAGGATTAAATTAAGAGATTAGACTTAGGGGAAATTCTTAGGTAAGATTAGATATTACAGATTAATAGATTGCTAGGTTTTATTAAGCATCGTTCTGAACTCAAACCTTTGGGTTTCTCTCTCGCGCATCTCAACTGAGTTTCGATCGATTCCCAACACGTAGTGTCGATCGATGCTCATTCTAAACAGTAATGGTTTCACGGTTTGATGTGTTCTCTAAACTTTCAATCCAACTCTCATTTGTTACCGGTTATTTAGAATGTTCAAGATAGAATCCAGGTTATAACCAAACTCTCGCTTGCGCTATAGAACCCTAGTTTCTAAATTTGAGGTGATCATGTTCAACTTTGCGTTAAGAATAATTTAAACAAAGAAGCAAGAGGATTGCCCTAACAATTCTACAAAGTCAGCAATAAATTATTACCATTGAATAACCCTAAATCTAACACTGAACTCCTAAGACATAGCAATAAAGAACATGAATAAATTGCATAGAATAAACATAGTAAAAAGATAAGGAGTTCAAGATCTTCTCTATAATGAAGATCAGTTCTTTCTCTCCAGTAGATGTAGCAATGTGTTCCAACTCTTAATTCCAAACTCTTGTGTAACTTAGAAGACAACCCTTTCTTAGGTCTCTTAGGCTTAGGTCAACACTAAGATAAAAAACCCTAATAAATAGTTTAAAATTCGGCGAGCGACTTGTATTGCAAATAATGAAACTTCTGGGTAAAACTTGTAATTTCTCAAGCCTTCACCAATCTTTCTATCGGCTTGGCTATCGGTCGGCGCACAGTGTGTGACGTCGATCGATAGTACATCCATAAATCTGGACCCGACTCCAATTTTCTGCTGAGCATCCTAAATGCTCCAAAATAGCCCAAAAGTTTCAATTGCTTCCAATGAGTACCTGGACCTGTAAATATTCTAAAACAGTACATAATGCATATAAAAGACTCTATATATCATAGGTAAAATGGGTAAAATCCATGGTATATCAACTCCTCCAGACTTAACCTTTTGCTTGTCCTCAAGCAAACAAAGCCTGTGTACGAGGTTTTGAAAAGCGGAGACTCCCATGATGTCTAAGTATAACTGTCACCCTACTTTGTTGCAACCACATCCTATCAAGTCAATCACAGAGGAACTTTATATACGCTATCCTAGTATAGCAACCAAATCCATTCTACCAACAACTTAGCGAATACTAGTCTGACTCGCCCCTCTATTGATTTCATTTCTTTGCATAAAATAAAAGTGCATGCTTTACCTTGGGAGTATCGATCAAAGGACAAATGGATTCTTACCTCTGTAATTTTGGACAACTAGGTACAAAATCTTCCATGATCCCTCTCTTCCCTCTTCTCTCTCTTCTCTAAACCATTTTGAATCTCAAACTTAATGGACAATGATACTGATACAGTCCAATTTTCCATCTAATTTTTGAATATACATATATATATATATATATATAGTTTGTTAACAAAGTTGTAGGCGAATAGTGGGGTCATCAGTAATGTACCTATCCCTCGCTTCCAACAATGTGTGATCGTTCCTTTGAATTAGATTATGGGTTCATCGGTAATGTACCTACCCCTCTGCATCTTGGGAAGTCATCTCAATCTTTTCATACTTAAATAGATGTTGGAGAGAGAAAGAGAGAGAGAAAGAGAGAGAGAGAGAGAGAGAGAGAGAGAGAGAGAGAGAGAGAGAGAGAGAGAGAGAGAGAGAGAGAGAGAGAGAGAGAGAGAGAGAGAGTTACCAGAGTTGCAATGACTTCTACCTACAGACTTGCAGAAGGAATCCGATCTAGTGTATACCAAGCCTCAAAGCAAGAAAATAATGTCAGGACTAGTGTTGGAAATCAGCTTCGGTTCTTTCAAACATTCTAAGAAAGTGTGATATACTGGTAGGATGATCCACTTTGGTATCTCTAGCAATCTCTATAAACAACATTCTAAGAATGGTGCTAGAGTGTGGTAAGTCAATAATAAATCTTGATCATAGTCTTCTTCTTGACTCAATAAAACTTTTTGAAAAACTTGTAGAAAAGCATATATAATTATATAAATACAATTCAAAAACAAATAAATAGCATTAGCGAACCAACCCTAGACTTAATCTGTCTCGGATTGGTTTTGGAGAAATTAAATTATATGGAAACAGTGTTAGAGATAGTCGAATGTACCAACTCTGTTAGGATTATCGATCGATGGCAGTAGGTGAGTGTCGACTGATGGTAAACCATCATCTTCCATCGATGGTGTATGGGTGTTATTGATCGATGGTGGATTCAAACTATTTATTGTGCCTTTCTTGCTATTGAACCACCGATCGATAGCATGACCACGTCGTCGATCGATGGTGTGCTAACAGACTGAAATAGTGTGTCTAGTCTCCATTATGATCATCTATCATTAGGTTAGGTTTGTTAGGCACTCAAACACACATTAAAAACATCCAAATAGCAATAAATAAATAGTCTAAATCCAAATGCAACAAAAAAACTAAAAGAAATACGAGTATAAGTCTTAAAATAAAATGAAATAAGAGACGAAGGGGTATCAAAGGGACTACTGCTCGTCTGAGGTATCTATGTCATGCTGTTGATTATGTGGTGCTGCTCGCAATGGCGATCTGGCTCTGGTCCTGGGACGGCTGAAACACTGGCACCGAGACATCTTCTCCACTCTGGCCCATATTTCTCTAAGTGCGTCCACTACAACCCGCTCGAAGACCCAATGGTCATGAATTTGGATGTCTGGGAACTGAGAGAAAGCTGGGTGAGATGGAGGTGGATGTGCTGGTGCATCCGCTGCGGCTGCTGCAACCGGGTAGGGTGGTATGAGGCCTCCTCTTCGCCGCACCCCGAGAGGTGCCGTGTGGAGATGCTGCTAAGCTGGTCGAAAGTCGAGGCACTGGGGATCGTCAACAAAGTCTATCACCTCGTGCATTAGGAGCTCTATCACCCAAGTCCCCTCGTCATCCACAAAGGACCAATATCGTCCCTCCTTCAGCCACTGAGTCCTCGTCAAGTGACCCTCATCTATGAACCGCAGCTCCCTCTCAACCAAGGCTCCCTCGAAGCTAATACCAAGAAAGCTGAAGATAGGTGTCAAGAAGCTCCCGATCGTCTCCCTCTTCGAGCCAGAACCCTTGAAGGGTTTGTCCTTCAGGGTTGCAAGGTGCTCAGCAAATATAGCCCCCAAGTTCACCTGCTGATCGCTCACGGGTGGGGGAAAAACCTTGTCATCGAGCCCAACTTACTCCCTGACGGAATAGTATAGCAATGTCAGCTCTTGAACCCTAACCTTGTTGGGTTCCATCTTGCACAAGAGAGTGTTGGCAAGGACCTTCAGGAAATAGCGCAAAATGGGGTGACGGATATCCGTCTGAGTGGCTGAGCCAGAGTCAAATTGGCCTCTCCTGATGAGGACCTAGAAGGTAGGCAGACCAGGGAAAGGAGCAACTGTACAGGCGCTGATACCAATGTCAAAGTCATAAATCTCATAGAGCTGTGGGATGGGGATCCGGCACCGGATGCCTCTGATGAGAAAATTCAAGGTGGCCTCATGCGCCACCTTTACCTCGGGGCTCTTGTAGAGCACTGTCGGACCAGGTCGGGATACAGAGGATATGGCTTAGTAGCTATGGTGCCCAGTTCAATCTCCTGCACCATCTGTCTAAAATCTGCATAGAGCCCCAGCTTCTTCAGAGTTCGCTTATCGACAAACTTGGTGGGTTTGATGGATACACTCTGCCAAGCGTTGTAGTAGAGGCTGTCAAAATCATCCTACTCCTCGCGCACGAGAAGATGTGTGCATTCCCGCGATTCCACCTCTTATCGAGGGTTGGGATATTCCTCGAATGTAACAAGTACGTCCTCCTCTTGTTTTGGTCAAGGGTCTCGGCATGGAACACCCCGTGGTGGATCACTGGTGCTACCGGTCTGTATCATGCTTGTTTTCCTCTCTTCCATCTGTGATTAAAAGGACAACCAAGAATTAGAATCGATGTTCAGACAAAAAGAGCAACCATCGATCAATGGTACCGCATGGGCATCGATCAACAGCACCTCATGGCCATCGATCGGCGGCGACTCATGGGCATCGATTGATGGTCTTTTCGCGGATCAAGGGTAACAAGATTGAAAGGAATCAACTCAAATCGTTAAAATCATATGTAACGATGATAGATAGTTCCTAATCTAGTACTCCATTACCTTAAAACGTCCTAAATTTCATGTTAATCCACAAAAAAAAATCGATTTTTCTTCAAACCCTAAAAAGTTCCCTAAACTAAGACATTTATGAGAACCTACCTTGATGATTTAGTTATTTAGTGAACTAGACAGGTAGAAAGGGTAAAAATCGATTGATATAGGCTCAAAAACAAGCAAAATCGGCCAAAATTTGGGTGTTTACTCATGTGTGTTTTGGCGGTTTTGGAGAAAAGTGATTTATGAATCGGGGTCATGTTGAGTTAACCTACTCGATACACAACCGTCGATCGACGGTCCTATAAGGGCATCGATCGATGGTCTGTTTGGTGACTCCGTATTCACTTAAGTAATTTGTAAATGCATAAATAATTATATATCTATTAATAATTAGTTTTCTATTGTTATTATATATTTTTTCTTATTTTTGTTTTATTTATGTTACTAATTTTATTATTATTATTTATTATATATATATTTATTTATTTATTTTTATTATTTTATATATATATTTATTAAATTAGTGGGTTGCCTCCTACTTAGCGCTTGATTAAAGTCGTTAGCTTGACGAAAAATGAGTTTATCATTCAGGGTTAGGCACCACTAGACGCATGGTCTGAGTATGCGGAATTTCATCTCTAGCCCAGTAATGTTTCACTCGCTGCCCATTCACCATGAAATGCTCTCCTTTAGGATTAAATAGGATAATTATCTCGTAAGGCGTAACTTCTTTAATGGTGAAGGTTATGGACCAACGAGAACGTAGTTTTCCAGGAAATAGAGTTAACCGAGAGTTGTACAGGAGTACTTGATCGTTCGGTTCGAAATTCCGTGAAATAAATTTCTTGTCGTGATAGGCTTTCGTTCTCTCCTTGTACAGTTTTGAGTTCTCGTAGGTGCGATATCTGATTTTGTCAAGCTCATTTAGTGGAATTAATTGCTTTTCTGCTGCGGGTTTAGCATCAAAGTTTATCTTTTTTATGGCCCATTCGACTTTATGCGCTAATTCTACAGGGAGATGGCAGGCTTTTCCATAGGTTAGGTGAAACGGAGTAGTTCATAATGGTGTTTTAAACGCTGTTCGGTATACCCAAAGTGCATCATCTAACTTCAAAGACCAATCTTTACGGGTTGATCCTACCGTCTTTTCTAGGATATCTTTGATTTGACGGTTGGATACATCTACTTGTCCGCTGGTCTGAGGATGATAGGGTGTAGCTACTCGATGGTGAACTCCATGTTTCTTGAGTAGTTTTTCGAACACTTTGTTAATGAAGTGTGTACCTCCATAACTTATTATGATTCACAGAACTCCAAATCTGGGAAAGATAATACTCTTGAAGAGTTTAACGACTACGACAGCATCATTTTTCGGAATTGCTATCGCTTTCACCCATTTAGATACATAGTCTACAACGACCAATATTCTTTTATTACCTTGCAAAGAAGGGAAAGGGCCCTTGAAATCGACAACTTCAAGTATGAAATTTTGTTCCATTTCGTTTCTCTTGTTGATTTTTCCTATTCTTTGGCAGGGTTCACATTTCGCTACGTAAGCTTCAGCATTTCAAAACATAGTTGGCCACCAAAAGCCTACTTGTAGGATTATTGACACTGTCTTCAAACTAGCGAAATGTCCAGCGTAATCGGATCCGTGACAATGACGCCAGAACAGTGTTTGTAAAGATAAGGTTCATCCAAGTGATATCTCCGGATTTCTCTCAAAATTTTATTTTTGTGAAATCCTTTGAAAAATTCAGGTTCTACTTCGGCCGGCACACACCCCCGACTCAAACCTCTACCTCCGGGAGAGTCATTATTAAGGATCGAAGGGTTACAACTGACGTTGATATTTATTTAAATGATTATTTCATAGTCCTTTTCAAGTGAATCATCGATCGATGGTGTATAGGCAGCATCGATCGATGCTCTACGGCCATAATTGTTCGATGGGCTTAGCATGGTGTCGATCGATTTCATTTCATGTGCCGAACTAACTCTACCAACGAAAGTCGATTCTGCTAAGTAGACATTTTATGTGGGTAAGAAATAATATATAGGGATGTCGTCATCAATTCTAATTCGTGATAAGTGATCTGCGACTCCGTTTTCTACTCCTTTCTTATCTTTGACTTCTATGTCGAATTATTGGAGAAGTAGGATCCATCGTAGAAGTCTCGGCTTAACGTCCTTTTTATTCATTAAATATCTCAATGCCGCGTGGTCAGTGTGAACTACTACTTTTGAACCGACTAGATAGGATCAATATTTCTCGAAGGCGAATACCACAACCAATAACTCTTTTTCTGTTGTCCCATAATTGTGTTGCGCATCGTCTAGAGTTCTGCTGACGTAGTATATAGCGTGCAACGTTTTGTATTTTTTTTTGTCCAAGTACTGCGCCTACAGCGAAATCACTGGCGTCGCACATAATTTGAATGTTAGATCCCAGTCTAGTGCTTGGACAACAGGGGCGGATATGAGTGCTGAATTAATTTCTTTAAAGGCGTCGAGACATTCAGGTGTAAAATTGAATTTCACCTCTTTGCACAGGAGCGCAGTAAGGGGTCTAGCAGTTTTGCTAAAATCTTTTATGAATCGCCTGTAGAATCCAGCATGTCCTAGAAAACTTCTAACGTCTTTGGGTGGTGGCAGTCGAGTCATTACTTCAATCTTTGCCTTGTCCACCTCAATTCTGGCTGCTGAGAATTTGTATCCCAAGACAATTCCGCTGTTAACCATAAAATGGCATTTTCCCAGTTCAAAGCCAGATTTTTCTCTTCGCATCTAGCTAGGACCTTACACAGGTTATCGAGACAAATTTTGAAGTTTGGACCATATACCGAGAAGTCTTCATATCGGTGAATATCAACATCATGCATCTTTGGAAAGTCGCAGGGGCGTTACAAAGTCCGAATGGCATCCTGCGATATGCGAAGGTTCCATAGTGACAAGTAAACATGGTGTTTTCTTGATCGTCCGAATGTATGGGAATCTGGAAGAATCCAGAATACCCGTCGAGAAAACAGTAGTATTTGTGGCTTGCAAGCCGTTCTAACATCTGATCGATAAATGGTAAAGGAAAATGATCTTTTCGTGTGGCAGAATGTAGTTTCCTGTAATCAATACACACTCTGTGTCCGGTGCCAGTTCTAGTAGGGATCAATTCATCTTTGTCATTCTTTAGAACGATGATTACTCCTTTCTTTGGGACAACATGAACCGGAATGACCTAGTTGCTGTCTGAGATCGGATAAATAATGTCTGCTTCTAGAAGTTTCATGATTTCCTTTTTAACTACTTCCTTCAGGTTGGGGTTCAATCTCCTCTGATGCTCGATGAATGATTTAGATTCATCATCAAGGTGTATCCTAAGCATCGATAAATTGGGAGAGATTCCCAGGATGTCATCTAATGAATATCCGAGAGCCTTGCGGTGCTTCCGAAGTTTATTCAGTAACACTGCTTGCTCTTCACTACTCAAGTTTGCATTTATGATGACGGAATATAAGTTTTCATAAAGAAAGGATATTTAAAAGCGCCTGGAATTGGTTTAAGCTCGGTTTAAGTGATTTTTCCTTGCTCCAGTCGTCGGTCATAGTACGCTGTCGATCGACGTTGGTATTGTGGTTTTAATCGACGGTGGTATTGGGGTGTCGATCGACGAGGGTCGATAGATTGAGTTCATCAACA
Organism: Moricandia moricandioides; assembly: GCA_905132885.1. NCBI lineage: Eukaryota > Viridiplantae > Streptophyta > Magnoliopsida > Brassicales > Brassicaceae > Moricandia > Moricandia moricandioides. The sequence goes on from CAJHQQ010000286.1 coordinate 107,106, forward strand.
TTTACATTAAAAAAAATTATGTGGCATCGATTAAACTTGTATACTCTCGAGTGCGATCTTCTAATGCAGCAATGTTGAATTCAAGAGATGTGATTGCTTTCTCTAGAGGTTCTTTTCAGCAAATATCTATGAACGATTATTCTGTTAGGTCAGAAAGGTAATCGATATGGTATGTTTGACCGTCGATCAAAGATTTTTTATTATCTTTTCCATGTCAAAGACCATCGATATCTTACCGCTGTTGAGGCATATACGTCCTTCTCTGAGATTAATGATCGCCCCGTCAGTGGTCAGGAAAGGTCTTCCTAAGATAACCAGATTTCGAGGTTCTCGTCATATTTAAGCACTATGAAATCTGCAGGTATATCGCAGTTATGAATGCGTACCGGAACGTCCTCAAGTACACCTTCCGGAATTCTAGTGGATCTTTCAGCTAAAATGAGAGTGACCCTGGTAGGTTCACACTGTGTTAGCCCGAGAGCGACTGCAACAGAGTAAGGCATCAGGTTGACACCAGAGCCTAAGCCGCAGAGGGATCTTTAATATCTCTCATCGCTAATAGTGCAGTCCAAAACGAAACTACCGGGATCAGGGAGTTTGATTGGACTTTTTCCTAAAATAATTTCGCTCATTTCTTTGGATACCATCATCACACAGTGTTCTGATTCATGAAATCCTGTTGATGCCGCATCTTACACGTACTGCTTAATGGCAGACGAGATGTAAATGGCATCGCTTAGTGGCATCTCAATGTTTACTTTGTCAAACGCTTTCTTTCATATTGCTTTTCCAGCTTCTTCTTCTTCTGCTTAGCGTTTTGGAGGAAAGGGGGGGGGGGGGTTTCGATTGGTATACCTTTTTCCTAACCGGTTCAGTTGGTTCTGGGTTAGAGTGTCGATCGATTATAGGTTGGGGGTGTCGATCGATTACAGACTCGGACTGTCAATCGATATCTGTTAAGGGGTGTCGATCGATGTCTCCTACGTCTGTGTTCTTTCCCTTAGGCTCAATAATTAATTCCTCGAGGTCATCGTTTTGGTCTAATACGTTGGTTTCAGGGAGGATATCAGGATTCTCGTATATTTCGAGCGGGATGGGATGAGATTTTTCGTTTTCATTTGTTGTGATTTTCTCGAATTCATCGATAGTGATGCTTTCTTTAACGCCAGGGGGGAATTGTCTACCACTTCGTAAAGCTACAACATTGCAATGGCTCTAGGGGTTAGCGTTTGTTTTACGAGGTAAAAATTCGTCCTCTCTCCTGATGGACATAGCGTTACTCGCCACTTAGTTGTTAATTTTCTTAATGTGTTTGCTCAGCGACTCAAATTGTTCTTCCATCTCTGAGTATATATGATCTAATTTCTCATTGAGGTAGGCGGGTATACTACGGTTTCATGTTAAGACTTGATTCAGTCTCGACTTTCAACTTCTTTCGTGTTTGTTGACATTATTATCGTACATACTTGCGAAATTACCAGCACTTTCCCTAAATCTTTGATCGTTCAGGTTCATCACATCAGAGAACTCAACTCGTTTTTCAAAGTCGTAAGAAACAGCATCGTCCTCAGCATAATGTTGAGACAACCCATGTTCGTCCAGAACGGTCGCAACTGCTGCCAGAGTTTTTCTAACTCGGATCGAGTGCTTCTCATCCGTGAACATTGGTGGTTCCTTCATTTCGATTTCTCTCTTTTCGAAAGCTCTACCTAAAGCGATGTTTTCTATCAGTCTTTTAGAGCTTGAAGGGATTCTTGTGCCAAAGTTCTCCTTGCTGGCTGTATCAAGGATGGGGTTCTGAGAATCCTTGGCGTGGGTACGAAAGTTGGTAAATCTTGAACCTCGGCTACCTTGAATGAAAGTGGATATTTCTCTTCTTGCTTCCCAGTATCTCTCCTCGTCAAAGAAGTGATTGATGAAAGTGCTTCTAATATCTTCCCAACAAGTTAGGGATCCTGGCGGTTGCTGGTTTAGCCACCTCTTGGCATCACCTGCTAGGGATAAAAGAAAAAAATTAGCAGTGATTGAAATGGTCGTTCACCATGTATTCTAGCATCTCGATGTGATCGTTCGGGTGTTCGGTGGGAAAATCACTGAACTTGTTTTTGCGCGCCATAATTAGGAAGTCGATATCAAGCTCAGAGCTTTCAGTATAATCGAATCGCGCACCTATTGGAATAGGTTCTGCTGGAGATTAGGTATTCGAGCATTGGCAATTCATGCTTAATCTCATTCTTTGGAGATTTAGAGATTTGATTGGGGATTGCAGCTCCCTGATAATTAATTAGTTTGCTTGCTTCGTTGCATTTATTGTTCATTGGTTCTATCAAGACTACTTTCTTATTATCAGAATCAGTAAAGGCGTACTTACCTGCTTCCGGCTAATTGGTATCGATCAATGGCAATGGAAGGCTGTCGCCCGACAGTAGTGGACCAGCGTCGATCGATTCCGGATGATCTCCGTCGATCGATTGTTGTTCTCCTGAATTCTTATTCTCTCTTTTTAGTACCTGCATCATGAGGTGTTGGGAAAGAATAAATTAGCAAACAGTAAAGTAAAATCTAGACAATATTCTAAACGAAAGCTAATGGCAATAAGAAAGAGTCCCCGGCAACGGCGCCAAATTTGATGTGGGGTTTTAGTTCACTTTCAAATTAACCCTATTCCCACTTTTACTCTCTCAAATAAGAGGTTCAGTGTAGAACTTAGGGATATAATCCACAGAGACTCTAGGATTTCACAATAGACTTATTGTTTTGAATTGAAGCTAGATGAATTATAACAAGAACAATAAAAGTGATTTAAAGATTTATTTGGTTTGTGAGGATTAAATTAAGAGATTAGGCTTACGGGAAATTCTTAGGTAAGATTAGATATTACAGATTAATATATTGCTAGTGTTTTATTAAGCATCGTTCTGAACTCAAACCTTAGGGTTTAGGAGATCCCTCTCACGCATCTCAACTGAGTATCGATCGTTGCCCACCAGGTGGTGTCGATCGATGCTCCTTCTAAATAGTACTGGTTTCGCGGTTTGATGGGTTCCCTAAACTTCCAATTCAACTCTCGTTTGTTACCTGTTATTTAGATTGTGTAAGATAGATTCCAGGTTATAACCAAACTCTTGCTTAAGCTATAAAACCCTAATTTCTAAAGTTGAGCTGATCACCATTTGACTAGGTGTAGGATTTCGTCTAGGTTTTATTTTTAGTTTTACTTATTCTATTTTTATTTTCTTACGTTTCAAGTACACACATCTCGGTACCAGGAAGCGATGAGGAAAAGATTTTTGGGTTCTTCAAAAAAGGATACTGCTGATTCACGCACAATCCATAAGTCTACGAGGGAAGTATCAATGGACACTCTCCAACCAGCAGCAATCGACGGTGTAGGAAACCAAGTTTTGATCGAAATGCTCATACTTGAGGTTGATAAAAATGGTGTCTTATGATATGAAGAAATTCGAGCTAACAACAGTGCATGACAACTGATTTATGCACAAGAATCTGCAAACCTTGATGCTAATGTTGAGATTCAACGACATGGGGCACTTAGAGACTACAACAGGCTTGAGGATTTCTATGCCAACAGGCCTGCGATGTGTTGTTCTGCACCCTAGATTAATGTCATTGAGCTGAATCCTGAACATATATCTCTTGTGTGTCAGCATCTGTTTCATGGTTTTCCTATCCCGTTGACCACTTCAAAACATTCAAACATTAAGAATCGACCATTAAATGCAATGGAGTCTCTTAAGACTACTACTTCTGCAAACTCTTCCTGCATTATCTCGTAGCAAATGCCGCCTGCTGGTTCAAGAAGTTGCCACCAAGATCCTTTACTTCCTGGAATGACATCAAGAACACATTCCTCAAAAAATTTCTCTATGATGCTCCAGCAAATCTAGAGATTGATATGGAATCTATGCTGAGATATATGGTAGAGGGTGATGAACAACGTTCACCTTGAGAGCTGAGCAGAGTGGGCGAAGCTGATATTAGTGACCTGACCTCATTGTCGATCGACACCAACCCTTGTTTTCGGTCGACACCTCTTGAAAACACCCAATGACCGAGTTGTCCTCACCAGATTACAGACTCGAAACTGCAGCATGATCAAACAACAATCCTTAAGAACACCCGAGGTATCAAGTTGTTATCTTGCCCTATATTGGAATAGAGAAATCACCATGGAAGATTTCTTGGAGCTAAAGGATGAAAAACTGCCTAAAATTTTGGATTTTGATCTGAGTAAAGAAATAACTATGGAACACTTCCTCGAGCTAGAATAATGGATTGAATATTTGGGTCAGAAATCAGAACTGAAGCTTGACATCGATCGGCACACTACAAGAAAAGATCTAGACACTTCAATTGCTAGCATCGATCAACACCACTTACCTGGTATTGATCGACATTCATTGTTGGACGAACTGTGAGGTTGAATGGTTGAGTCGAAAACAATTTACGAGATAATGTACAAGTATGATGCCTCAAACCTTGCTTTCCCAGAACATCTTCACCCACCTCTCTGTGCAGAAAAAGCTGCTGGGTTTCAAAAAAGAGTGAACAAGATACATGACCCTGTGAAGTTTGTTGTTCCATGCACTGTATTTGAATTTGAATTTTATATCCCACAAAATAGAAGTGTGCATCTGGGTTCTTACATTGAGGTACTTGATGATCCTCCACATGCAGTATCTCCTAGGAGAGGGTTGAGATTTAAAAGCGACATCAACCGAGGTCCACTAGTAGCACTATCGATCAAAACTACAACTTCATTGTTGAACGACACTCACCGCATATCAAAGGAAGAGTATTTTTAAGAGTGTCGAAATCCTTTTCATGGAGGCACCATAGCGAGAGCACACGAGTATAAGAGGAAGAAGATGAAGAAGAATTGGAAGAAGAGGAAAAGGACCAAGGGCGGTTCTTAGTTGTCATTGATTTCTCACTTCTCAGATTGTGTCAAGAAATACAAATGCTCAGCAGATGCTTCTCATAAAAATTTGCAAAGCTTAGAGAACTCTTTATTGCTGAGATGATAGACAAAGGAGAAGAGTCTATGAATTTAACACCCCCGGACCGTCCTAGGCCGGACTAACCCGGAACGACCCGGAAGCGTTACAGTTTGACGAGTACCGCAGTCAGTCCAGTCAAAACTCCAGAACAAATACGAAGTCTCGACCAGTCCGACCATGATACCGCCCCTCTCGACCTTGGCTTAAGGCTTGCCAACCCGTACCTCGGTCGAGAGTTCTGTAAAGTTCGGACAAAACTAAATATCAGCGTTCTACGGGGATTTTATTTAACAACATACTTTTATTTATTTTACAAAGTTGGGAACTCGACTAAATCCATAAAGTACAACAAAAGGAAATATCAAGTCAAACGGGTACCCAAGAAAAACAAAAGGAGTGAAAACATAAGCATCTTGCTCCTTGCAAACAACACCGGAAAACTACGCTGGCCTAGTCCTCTGCACCCCGCAAACGCCTGACCCTCTAAGGTTACCTGCATAGTAGAAGAGGGCATGAGTAATTGAAAATTACTCAGTGAGTTACCTAAACTAAACAATAATTCCCCCTTCAGCCGATGCTCAAACACAAAACAAGCAATCACAAATAAATATGCATGCAAACAAACAATGCGGAAGAATAAACATGTAACTACTAGTGCAACAACCTAGACATGAAATGCAATGCAATAAACTAAACATGAAATCCAATGCAATGAATCTACTACCCCTGTCTCGCCCCCGAGACTTAACGACACACAAAGACAATCTAGACTCAATCCTAAACCCTAAACCCTAAACCCTAAACCCTAAACCCTAAACCCTAAACCCTAAACCCTTAACTTAAACTTCAGGTGGTCTGGGTACCCAGAACGGAATAAAACAACCAATTTAACAAATCTCACGATAAAAAGATCTTGCAGTCTTAGCTAAAGAGTCAAAAGTTCCATGTTCTTCTCTCGGAGATAAGATATCTTGAAGTCCGGAAAACATATCAGCAGCGTCTTTATCACCTCCAATTTTGTTGCAAAACTTGGCCAAGCATGAGGCTCCTTTATCATTATCATCAGATCCTTGCCATCCATCCTGATGCTTTGATATGACGAGTATTGGAGCATATTCTCCATTGTTCATCGCAGTGCTTCCAATTTTGAATGTAAAGCAGTCTCGTGCCGTCATAAGTTCCATGTCTCCCTAACCTCAATCTCTTCAAAGCTATTCATCCCAACCAAACCACAACCACTGAACTGTGTTGTGGAAGTCCATGAACCGTCCACCATACATATATTATCCAAGCTTATGTCTTGGGATTTCTCAGTAGCCTGCTCTTGTGGAGTGGGGATTACCATTTCATTTGCATTGAACCATGCTTGGCATTCACTTTTCACATATTGGACTAACTCTAAAGGATCCCTGTTTATCCCTCGAAATTATCGTTCCAGGCCTTCCAGATATACCAAATTATCCAGGGATAAGGATCCATGTCTAATTCTGGTTCGAAGATGATATTCTTTCTCCATAAATGGTAGTCCATATTGGCATAAATACTTGGTAGCGCGAAGATGCTAGGGCTAGATAATGTTGTTGATAGGGACCATGCTTGAAGAGCTGGTTGACATTCAAATATAGCATGAGTAACAGTTTCTTGTTGTTCACCACATCTGGGGCAGTAATTAACGCATCTCATATTACGGCACGTCATGTTTCTTGTTACTGGCACATGACCCGTTATCAGTTCTCACATAAGATGGCATATCTTCTGTGGTGCTTTAATTTTCCAAAGGAGGGTAGGAGCTTAGTTATACTGGGTTCCAAGACCACCATCTGTTCCTCAGTTCTCAGTAAATTCTGATCAACCCAGTTACCATACTTAACCGTATATTGGCTGTTCTTTGTGTAATTCCAGGAGAATGTATCTCGGGATATGTTGAGCTTATGGCCAAACTTCGTATAAGACGTATGTCATCAGGTAAGACATAGTTCTCTAGTCATCCAACATCCCATTCATTTGACTCTCCATTAATAAGGTAACTAGAACACATATTTAGGTGTAACAAAGGAGCAAAAGGTCGAGCCAACCTAGCCAGTGTGGAAGAGATCCAGGGGTCTCCGACACATTAATCTCATATCTGGGAAGAATTTTTTTTCCAATTCCCAGTAACAATAGTTTTCGAGCCGTTGAAATACTGGAGCACACATAGGGTGGATTGTTTACAGAGCTTGTTCTTCAGGCGAGCTCCTTCTGTAGTAACTTCCCCTCAAAACTCAAGTCACCAATGAATCAGGGTATTGGACAAGTCGCAACAATTGTTTTTCCAATTGAACAAAATCATATGAAAACCAATCTCATCTTCTTGTCTTGGTAAACATAGCTTTTCCCATTCTTCCCTGTAATCCCTCTCTTTGATGGGTTTAAACTCCACCATATTGAGCAATGGAACTTGCGAGATTTTCACATATCTAGAGGGGGAGCAAGAATCTAGACATAAAATAAGTCGAGAGAGATAACAAAATAGATTTTATTAGCACTTCCTTCCCTCCTTTTGATAGCCATCTACCCATCCATCTGTTCACTTTATTTAATAGTTTGTCCTTTAGGAATGCGAATAACTTGCATTTGAAGATGCTGAATCTTCTGGAATTCCTAAATATGTCGCCATTCCTCCTTGATTCTAAATCCCATATATATCTTTAATCTGTTGTCTAACATCTCCACCGACCCTCTTACCAAAGAGTAAAGAGGATTTCTCAAAGTTTATACGTTGTCCGGATGCTGGTCCATATTTACTGACTAATTTCATCATTTCTTCACATTCACGGGGTTCTGCCTTACAGAAGAAAATGCTATAATCAGCAAAGAGAAGGTGGGATACCGAGTGACACCCACGTGTAGCACACATCCCTGTTATCTTTCAATTGTTCTCTGCATGATTAAGAAGGTTAACGAGTGCTTCCATGCATAAAATAAAAAATGAAAGAAGACAAATGATCTCATTTATGTTGACGTCTCTCTGGGATAATATTTCCCCTTGGTTGACCATTCATAAGTACCTTGTACTTAACCGAAGAAATAAACCGCATTATCCATTGAATCCTACAACACCCGACTGAAATCTTACCTGGCTTTGCGTCCATCATCTCCAAGTTCTCGGACATATTTCCAGACGATCTTCCTGATGGCCTTCCTCCTCTACGAGATATTCAACACCGTATTGACTTACTCCCGTCCACCGCCCTTCCAAACAGTTCCCATTACCGCATGAGCCCAAATGAACACGAAGAATTACGTAGCCAAGTAGAAGAACTTGGCATCAAGGGTTTCCTCCGCGAAAGCATATCTCTGTGTGCGGTTCCATCCCTGCTCATTCAAAAAAAGATGGTTTATGGAGAATGTGTATGGATAGTCGAGCTACAAACAAAAACTCATTTTGTTATTGTTTCCCGATTCCCCGTCTGGACGACTTGCTAAATCAAATTGGTACTGCCTCTATCTTCTCAAAACTTGATCTAAAAAGTTGGTATCATCAGATTTGAATCAATCCGGGTGATGAATGTAAAACAGATTTCAAGACACGGGAAGGTCTTTTTGAATGGATGGTGATGCCTTTCGGTTTGTCTAATGCTCCAAGCACAGTCATACGGGTTATGAACCATGATTTGCGTCTGTTCGGAGGAAATTTTGTCGTGGTTTATTTCGACGACATCTTGATCTTCAGTATGTCTCTCACAGACCACATACAACACCTTGAAGAAGTTTTATATGTTCTCCATCGCGTCAAATTCTTCGCCATGCTAAAAAATGTGAGTTTGGAGCGTCCACCGTCCACTTTCTCGGCTATATTGTCTCGTCACAAGGTCTTGCGGTAGATCCAAGCATAATCTCAACGATTCAGTCATGGCATACTCCCTCAACAATCACTGAAGTACGCAGCTTCCCTGGTTTGGCTTCATTCTATCGATTGTTCGCATCACAATTCAGCAGTGTCATGGCACCTATCACTGATTGCATTCGTGATGGCCACTTTGTTTGGGCGTATGAGGCAGATCGAGCATTCGCGGTTACTAAAACTAAGCTTTGTTCTGCGCCGGTCCTTTCCCTTCTGGACTTCACACTGGTCGTTGAGTTACATAGTGATTCATCCAAAACTGGAATTGGTGCGATTCTAAGCCAGAAAGGCTGTCCAATAGCCTTCTATAGTGAAAAACTGGCGGGAGCACGTTCACGTTATACCACATATGACATTGAACTCTACGCAATCGTCCAGGCCAATAAGCATTGGAGGCATTATTTGTTTCAAATGGAGTTTGTTCTTTACACCGATCATGATGCGCTTAAGCATCTAAGTAGCTAGGGAAATGTTTCATCTCGTCATGTTTCTTGGATTACTTACCTCCAGCAGTTCACCTTCATCATCAAGCATACCTCCGGTGCATCTAATAGGTTTGCTGACGCGTTAAGCCATCGTCACTCTCTTTTGACAACATCGCATGCGTCTGTGCCTGGTTTTAGTCACTTGGCCGACCTCTATCAGCACAACCCATTCTTTGGCAAGATCTACAAATCTTTTCTAAATGGTGTCGCTTCTCTGGCCTATACAATCCATGACGAGTTCCTCTTCCATGTTAATCAATTATGTATTCCAGATTCCAGCTTACCCCTGCAGCTTATCTCCGAACTACACCGTGAAGGTCATGTTAACCGCGATCGTACCTTGCACCTCGTCTCCTCTTCTTACTTATGGCCTTCTGTACGTCGTGATGTCGAATGGTTCGTGGAACGTTGTGTCGTCTGTCAACAGTCAAAAGGACGCGCCTCAAACGCTGGCTATATAGACCTTTGCCAATACCTACAAAACTTTGGACGGATATCAATATGGATTTCGTTGTCGGCCTTCCACGAACTTAAAAAGGTTTTGATTCCATCTTCGTGATCATTGATCAATTTTAAAAATGGTATGTTTTCTTCCGTGCAAGAAGATGATCGATGCTATGCAGGTTGCTACACTTTTCTTTTGAGCTGCCTTTGTCTATTGTCTCTGATCATGATTCTTGGTTTCTGTGTAACTTTTGGCATTCTTTGTGGAAACTTTTGGGAACTACACTTGACATGGCTTCTGCTTACCATCCCCAAAACGATGGGAAAACTAATGTTACAAACCGTTCTTTGGGTAATCTTCTCAGGTGTCCTGTAGGTGATGTCATTTGTATGTGGGACTCTAAACATTCTCAAGCTGAATTCGCCAATAATCATGCTATAAATAGGATTACAGGTTTCTGTTCTTTTCAAGTCATCTATGGTACCATTCCGCGTGGTCCGGTTGATCTTTCAACCCTTCCTAACCGCACTCATTCTCATGGAGATGCCACTACATTTGTTGAGTCCCTTGCTCAGGTACATTCGACCACACACACACGTTTTGAAGCATTTGTGTCAAAGTAAAAAACAGGCCTCTGACAAACATCACCGTCGGCTTGTTTTTGATATTGGTGATCTTGAATGGGTCTATCTTAATCGTGATAGACTGCCCACTCATGCCTACAACAAGCTCAAGTCAAAAAAGATTGGTCCGGTTGATGTTTTGAAACGAATCAACGACAATGCCTACCGTTTGCGCCTTCCAAATGATATCAACACCTTTGATGTGTTCAATGTCAAATACCTCTACCGTTGTGCTACTGACACCACCAGTTCTGGTTCGAGGTCGAATCCTTCTCACCCGGGGAGTCCTGATGCAGCAGCATCTAGCACATTGGCGCCGACCTAAACCTTCCAATTAGGAATGTTTGCTTTTTCTAATATGCTTTATTTATATTTTCTTTACTTATGTGTTTTGATAAATCCTTTTCCTATTATTTTTAATGACGGTTTAAAGTTCCTATATAAGGAACTCTCTTAACACATTTGTAGACACTTTTGATTTATAAAACAAAGTTATTTCTTATTACCTTGAAAGATTCGATTCAATTAATCTAACAAGATGTTGGTCTCATGAAGCAATCGCAAGAAAATCTTGATCGATCCAAGAACAGGTCTCTACGAACCCTAAAGTTCTCAATCTATCGTTCACTCTATCCTACGCTGCACCAATATCATTGAAAGCTTTAATAATTTGATCATTTTCAAACCCGTTGGCTTCTGTTTCGAGGCTTGTTGGAGAGAACGTAAGAGAACGAGCCGCTCCTCTAATGGTAACATTGTCCTCTTGATCAGGAGGTTAACGGGATGGAGTTACTATGGTACTTACCAATCATTTTGTTTTGCGATCTCCTCCACTCCTCTGATCATGACTGCTCTGGTGAGAGAGAGCATCTTTAATAGGATGATCCCTTGAGCTTGTCGAGTGTTCATATGTAGCAAAATCATGAGAGGCTGACGCCTGAACTACAACTCCACCAATCTCACATGGCTTCTCATTTTCTGGCTTCCACACCAAATGCGCTCAGACTTGAGAAGGTAAGGGCACTCCCATGGCGAGAATTTCTGTACCGGTTATTCTTACGCTCGTAACTTCCTCTAATGATCATGTCCTTGTGAGAACCATGTCGGATTTCATCACCTCTCTTCGTGTCATATTAACCTTAGCTTCATGATATCTGCTCCTATCACCATAAGTCGATTGTGATATCTGATAACCTACAATAGGCCGAACATGATCCCTTAGTGAAGCATTATTGCGAGAGATCCCCATCAGAGTCTGACAAGTGTGCTGAAAATCATTTTTTCGAGAGTTCCCTAGCAAAGGTTGACGGGCAAGCTGATCCGTAGGTAGATGAACATGTGAAAAAAATCTATTGCGCTCTGTTTCTGGTTGATTGCGATTATCCAAAGTAGGACAATGTCCTTTCTCATGTTTCATTAATCCACATATTATACAGTGCTTGAACAACATTTCATATTTGATCTCAATGGTAGCCTCTTTTTTCTCAGGAGATTCAACCTTCCTCTTCAATTTTAGAGGCCGCCTGGAATCAACATCAGTCAACAATCAACCCTAACAAAGTTGAATAGTGCTGACATGACCAAGCCTTGGTCCTACTTTCCTCAAGTTTTGCCCGTCCATAGATGTAGTGGTACCCCAATCATGTGGACCCAAAAGGGGATGATCCAAGGATAATCATCATCTACAATGGGCTCCCGTCTCACCATCACAAACATACAGTAGTTGTAATGGAAAGGCCCTGTCCAAGGACATAATTAAGATCATCTTCAGAGGTAAACTTGAATAAAAACCTTCCATTCACCAAGTTATTAGCTGTAATATGATCCTGCAATCCCCATTTATTTGGCATCAACTGAATTAGCTTCTCTATGTTTTGTTTCTTGGGATTAAGAACCTTTCCGATCAGAGACATACAATACTCTTTGATAACCTGAGAGTCATCTTGATCAGTTAACTTGTTCGGAGCATCAACATCCTCTTAGAGAATTCTTTTACCCTTAACATCTGCCATATTAACAGATAATAAACAAACCAAAGACCCCATACAATGGTATTAAGGGCCTCAACCAGATCGGATCCGTTAGATATTACACCAAACCGTCATCTCTCTCATTTATGAAGAGATGCCACCGTACGAGAAGATCTTAACACATACCTGTAACTCAATCATGATAAAAAAGCTCCAATCCACAGTTGATCAATAAGTTAAGGAACGTATTAACAAGAACAACAAGTGAGACTCTATTTATAGTGGAAACCAGATTGATGAGGCTGAAAAATAGTTCATGTTGACAATGATCATACACAACTGGTCAGCTTAGAGTGAGAGAGACGACGGAGAACACTTGGATCGTGAAACTTCTGATGCCGAGTTTCCATAACGCCGAGAGACAGGGATCACCAATGTCGTCGGGAGAAGATCACCGGGTTGCTTGAGAGATACCCCACCGATGGAGTTATTGAGGATTCAAAAGAGACCTTGAACCATAAGGAGTGTTTGTTAGTTTCCCTATTGATATTGAGGATGCTGCCGTGAGAAACGTGTGAAGAAATCATCACAGATATGATGAGATCTGAAAGTCGCCTTCTCCATCGCCAAAAGCCCTAGCCACTGTTAGTAAATATTAATATCTTCCACTTTCCACAGTGTTATGAAGTCATAAGGACGACATTTAACAAGGAAATATTGTATACTTTGTCGTTATGGTAGGTGTCGATCGACACAATTAAGTGGCGATAGAGGTGTCAACTGCGCGGGCCGCCCATGGGCTAACCCAGTCCAATTTATTTTGGGCGGGCTATGGACGCGCCTAGTTAATATATGGTCTAATTGGACAAAAGACCAATTGGTCTATGGTCCAATTGGGTAAAGACCAAATGGACAGTGGGAGTTCATGGGCCTCTTAAAAACATACAATTATGATTTTGACAAAAAAAACATAATTTATAAATTATGGAAAAAACATATTTTCAACGAAAAATCAAAATTTTACGAGATTTACAGAAAATGTGATTTTCCGATTTTCGCGGAAAAACTTAAAATTTTGTTTTTTGCAAAAAAAAAACTTAATTTCTCGGTTTTTTGAGAAAAAAAACTTAATTTCTCGGTTTTGGCGGCAAAACAAAATTTCTCGATTTTTGCGGAAAACATGATTTCTTGGTTTTTGTGGAAATACTTAATTTCTTGGTTTTGGCGGGAAAACTTAATTACTCGGTTTTGGCGGGAATTTTTTTTTTGGAGTTGGCGGGAAAACATGATTTCTTAGTTTTGGCGGGAAAATATGATTTCTTGGTTTTGGCGGAAAAACATGATTTCGTGGTTTTGACGGGAAAACATGATTTCTCGGTTTTGGTGGAAAAACGTGATTTCTTGGTTTTGGCAGAAAAACGTGATTTCTCGATTTTGGCTGGAAAACGTGATTTTTGGTTTTGGCGGGAAAATGTGATTTTTCGGTTTTGGCGGGAAAACTTGATTTTTTGGTTTTGGCCAGAAAAAATTAATTTCTCGGTTTTGGTGGGAAAGAGTGATTTCTTGGTTTTGGTGCAAAATCGTGGTTTCTCGATTTTGGCGGGAAAACGTGATTGCTCGGTTTTGGTTAGAAAACGTGATTTCTTGGTTTTGACGAGAAAACGTGATTTCTTGGTTTTGACGAGAAAACGTGATTTCTCGTTTTTGGCGGAATTTCTCAATTTTTGCAGGAAAACGTGATTTTTCGATTTTGGTCAGAAAATTAATTTTACGGTATTGGTGCAAAAACTTAATTTCTCGGTTCTGGCGTGAAAATGTGTTTTTCGGTTTTGGCGGGAAAACATGATTGCTCGGTTTTGGCTTGAAAAATTAATTTCTCGGTTTTGACAGGAAAACTTAATGTCTCAGTTTTTGTAGAAAAACTTAATTTTTGGTTTTTGCGGGAAAACATGTTTTGGCGGAAAAATGTAATTTTCTGGTTTTAAAGACAAAACTGTAGCTTTTTAATAATTATAAATACTATTGGGCGTCCATGGGCATGCCCATATGGACATGGTCTCTATTGGTTATGGACACTTGTTTGGACCATTGTCCAATATAGACCAGCCATTAGTGCCCGAAAACTGAAATGGTCCAATTGGTTAAGTCCATTTGGGCTATGGACGAACGATTTGACACCTCTAAGTGGCGATCTTCAATGCTCATGATGCTTTGTCGATCAAAATTGGTCAAGTATTGGTCGATGCTCGGTGCATACTAGTCTTCCTCGGGTCTCTAATTTATTGCATAATTTGAAATAAAATAAACACGAAAAATTAGTAAAATCGAAAGTAAAAACTTATTTAATGTCTGGGAACCAAAATTTGTACCGTTGATTTTAGTGAACAGCGGAAAGCAAAGAATACCTTACTTTCTTTGAGGTCCGGATTCTCTACAAGAGCCAACCACTAGTGACCAAATAAAATGCGGAAAGTATGAAAATACAAGAAAACAAATTTATAGAAAAGTAGATATTTATTTCGAATCCACGTAAGAGCGTTGTGTTCATTACAAAAGATTATAAAGGCTTTGGACGCAAGAGCTGTCAGTGAGTTCCCTAGTTCTAAGCACTTAAAACCTTAAACCAAGTTGGGTCGCAGCTCAATAACAAAAGACGAAAAATATATGAAAACGGTTTTGTTGATTCAGACTTAACATTATGGAAGGCTTCCTAGGTACCCCTTTCGAGGATCAAACCACAAGTAGTTCAATAAAAAGAGAGGAACAAGAGATCGAACTGCCTGTGCGAGTTCGTCTAGTAATTGAGTGCCAGTCATAGAAACCAAGATTGTCGATAATATGGCCTAAGGTTTCTAAGTGCAGAGAGTTGTAAGAGTTAAAAATCATCCATGTACTACTCGCCTTGACTCTCCTTATATATGCTTCTAAGGTCGGACGTCTTTCCTTTTCTGCCCCCGATTCGAGTTTACCTCTTCAACGGAAGTCTTCTCCATCCTCTCGATCTGAATGATTATCATGGAAACTTGAAATTTATCTTCTTTTCCATTTATCTTCTGAGGAAGTCAAGAAAACCGTCATTGTACTTTGGTCTCATTCTCGTCTATAATCTTAAGTCGGCTTCTGTCACGTTTTAGACCTTTTTGTGCCATCATTCGATTTCATTGTTTTTACGTTTTCTTTTGGAGAAATTGCCTACCATACGATGTTTATTCGATATGGTTGGTTCCGCAAAGAAGTAAAACTGATCGTATAGTCGAGAAATAATGGCGTTGAGTTAACCGTTACTGTTTTGTACGATTGATTTGATTTTATATGAGAAGGCAAGTGTTTGCCGTTTTTATCGTGAAACTTCAACGGAAACTCCAATCGAGATGAAACAAGGACCAGTTCGGTCAGGACCCGTACGAGAGATCGACAAAGTGTAGATGGTCTTGTCGGTCGTTGACGACGAGACTTGGAGATGGTCTCGTCGCCCGTGGGCGACAAGAATTGGAGATGGTGTCGTCACCGGTGGGAAATGAGAGATGGAGCGTGTCTCTTGGCCCATATTGGAGACGGTCTCGGTTTCTTCGTAATGTTCATAGCCTTGTGTACTTTTGGAACTATTTCATTTGTTTTACGACAGGTTTTCCGTAATTTTTCTTCAAAAAGTGTTGTTACGAAAGATTATCTCATAGATTATACTATGATGTGTTTTCTGCAGAAACTTTTTGATTTTTTTTAAAGGAAGATTGTTCGTAAAACTTTTCATTTATCGCAAAAACCTTCAACAAGAACATTTTTCCGATCTTTTCATTCTTGGACAGAAAATTTTTATTCCTTTTCTGGAAAGAAGTAGACGAATTTCGTTCATGTATCCTTATGCTAATTGGTGTGTCTTATGTCGTATAGTTTCTTTGACATTTCTTGCTCATATTTGCGTAAGGCACAATTTCTAGGAGCATTATGGCTGTTGATTTTGTCATGAACGATTTTGACCCCAACAGTTAGCCTCCCCCCCTCCCACCTCCTAAGATTTTATGCGTAGTTTATTGTGAGGTAGTGATAGGCGTGTTAGGTGGAATCAATGACTAAAAAGTTTCATTCGTGAAACCAGTTTTTTTTTTGACTGTGATAAGATTGGGTTGTACCTTATTAAGGCTGCCAACGAACCCTTGTTGAAGGTATCAAGATTTTCATATTGCGTCTTGGAGTTAAGATTCTTACTACCTTGTTTTCCAGTGAGACCTTTTTGGTCTAGTTATGTGTCTTGTGGAGATTTTTTGAGCATGTGTGTTTGAGAAAATTTTAGTGTGTATTACTGTTTGAATTTCCGAGACAGAATTTTCATCTAGAAAGATATTTTACGCCAAAATACTGTTCTTCGAGTGTTTGCGACGTCTCGCGGCACTAAAGACTAGATTTTTCATTTTAGTAAAATTTTATGTTGGGGAACGTGTTAGAGAAGTTTTTCGCATTTAACGTGATGGTCTCGTTTGACCTTGTGGCCAATGAATACTTCAGTTTGTTGGCGGAGGTTTGGCCGCCAAAGATTGTTTGTTTAGAAAATTAACCGAAAGCGTTTTCGTATAGAAGTTTTCTTTCGTATGCTTCTTTTCTTGTGTGTGGGCTTAGAGTTGTTTTTGCGGTGTCGAAAGGGTTTCGTTTTATCCTTACGGTAGAGAAACATTTTGGTTTGCTTGCAGATGTTTTGCAGAGAAAATGACGTTCCTCTTTGGATGTTAAATTGTTTGTTTTGTAATCGAGGAAATTAGGAAAAAGGGGTCGCGTAATATTTGTCCCTAGGAAGAAGCGTCTTGTTTCATTGTGCTTTGTGAAGTTTTGGCCATCTGAGATTTACTTCGTGTATTTTTAAGGATGTTACGTATAGCTCTAGGAGCTCTGTTACTAGTGTTTCCTTATATGTCGCGTTTTACACGTAAAATATTGTGGGCTTAAAGTGAATTAAAACATATAGAACTTGTTCGATTGTCGAAAAGTCAAATTTTCCGTTAACAGTTTCTGGGTTATACGATAATTGTTTGCGTAATCATCATTGGCCTTTTCAGACGAATCTTGGATTATCTTTTTTCCGTTACATGATTGGATGGAGGGGTGGTCACTCGAATGTTTCTACTTGGCGTAATGGCTGTGTTTGACCGGATAACCAAGGAAGTTGTATGTTATGGATTTCACCATTGCATTTTCGTGTTAACATTTAGGTCATGTTAGTTTATAATTGTCCTTAAAGGGGAAGCTGAATTCTGGTTCGGACTTCTACGGGAAGGCATAATTGGCTGAGGGCCAAAGAGCGTTCATCGAGATTGATAGGCCTAGTATGCCGAAGCTTTCCGTGTTAAGATGGCCGATGTTGTAAAAAACGATTTCCACTATAGGTTTCAGTTACACAATGAATGTTTCGTATAATGTTTCCTTTAGTTGTATGAAAAGTGTTTCCTTTTTGTCTGAGAAAGACGAAGCCAAGAGGCTTGATACGCGGAGTCTGTTGCAGGATGATTGCCTGCTTGGATGTAACTGAGGGAAGTGAAAGACAAAATCCAGCGAGACGGAGTGTAAAAAGAAGAGATTTGTTAGATAGTAATGCAAATAGATAAAGTTTAGATTTGTTTTCCAAAGTTGGATCATACAGATTCATTTTTTGCTATGTTAAATTTCTTCGCTAAACCTGTTATGTTTATTTTCAAAAGTTTTTTTTGTATGACTTAACCTAACTACACAAAGGATTTTTGGTGTAAGTTTTACAAGAAGGTATTCTCATAGAAGTAAATGGAGATTGTTTCTTGCAGAGTACTCGTGATGTTTCCGAACGAGGATTAGGTTTTCCTCATTGGCGTTTTTATATTGCAAAGTCGTTTTGCATGAAACCGATCTTATTCTCCAGTAGACTGTTTCGTATAAAATGTTTTAGTTATATGAATTTAATGGGTGAACGGTTTTATGAAGATAGTAAATCGGCGCTATGTATGGAGATGTCAAAGTAGTGATGTTTCCGCAGATTTTAAAAGAAACGTTTTCCGCTTTGATTTCGATCATTTTGTGGAAGTTGCTTGGAGTCACTCATGGACTTTTACCAAAGTTTATTCGTTATAACATGGTTGTGTTCATGGTTTTTAATAGGAATTTTCAAGACGTTCGTTTCTTGAGCGGAAAAATTCGGTCAGCCAGCAGTAGATATAGTACATGAGCGTGTGACAGAATTCCTTTTTTTTGTGCTCGCTGCTACTTATGTTCTCAACTTTGCTTTTTCGCAGATGTTTTTTTAATGTTTTTCCGTGACTCACATGGTTCAACGGAAAATTGGAGAAATGCTTTGATGTTCAAAGATTTCTCGTATAATTTTGACTGGTTAGATATGTCGCTAGCGTTTAAGCTAATATTAGATCGGTGTTTTCCTTTTGTACGATTTCAGTGGGTCATTTTATTGTCTTTTGTTGAAAGAGTGTGCTTTTTCGAAAGCATTTTCTTGATGCCGAGGCAAAATGTTTTTGAAGTATGTGAGTATACGATTATAGTATCCGTACCTATTCCCTCCCTCTTTTTTTACGAAAGGTAACTCTGAACCGATCTTTTGAAAGGTTATGTATTTTTTTCTTTCAAGGATTGAGATGATCGACATTCTGGGTCAATTTAAAAACGATATTGGGATTGTGATCTTCCGTTGTTTTCAGGTTGACGACTTGGAATAGGTGGTTTTAAGAAAATTTCTAGGAACAGGTGGGTTTTGAGACGATATCCACATCTCTAGTTCTTTCTTTCTTTAGGAAGAGGGCAGAGTACGCTTGAATGAGTTGCGATTGCTACTCGGTTTTGCGAGAGTTTAGATCGGCTTGCATGATCTGTCTGAACATTCAAGGAACAATAGATCAAGATAGGGAAAATTTCCTAAGACTTAGTTCGCTAAACTATCCACTTAGGTTTTAAGTTCCCTAAAATTTACGGCAATATCTAAAGCATTTTTATTTCTTAGCATTTTCCTACGAATGTTCAAATTCTTATTTCAAAAATTTCCAAGTCGGACATACCTTAGTTTTCTCGGAGATTAGGGTTTGCCTCTTCTCCGTTTTTCTTTCTCGTTTACCCTTCTTCTCCTTATGTCTGTCCACCCCCTTATGGATAGTAAAAATATTAATTCTTCGTGGATTTCTGTACTTTCCTGGCCGCGTTTAGGCTGAAGCATGTCTTGCGGTTTTTGTTCGTCGATACATATTTTCTGATCTGGGTTTCAATCTCCGTCTCGTTGGTTATACAAAAACAAATAAGTATCTTGTCGGAAGCCTTTTGGCGTTTTTTGAATATCCAAGGGTGATCATGAGATGCCAATGGCGATCAGGGAGACTCGTAGGGAGACGAGGCTTTGGTTAGAGGTCATGGGCAATAAGGTCGGAAAGAGAGGACGGTGAGATCACGGATAGAGGCTGATGGGAGAAGTTCACTTCTCAGATCTCGCTCCATCTCTTGCCTTCTCCGAGAGTCTTTTTGCACGATATTTTTGACTTTCGAAAGGTTGTCGATTTTTTTTTCGAGTTTTATTTACGAGAATCGTTTTGCAATTTTTGTCAAATTTAATCTACGAAGGCTGTATTGTAAAATAGTGTCTTGTTTAACTTTACGAATTATGTTTCGTAAAATATGGCCAAGTTTAAATTTGTGAAAGTTTTTCGAAAAAGTTTGTCGAGCTCAATTTTACAAAAGTCATTCTGCAAAATGTTAACGAGTATTATTTTAAGAAGTTTATTCCGCGAAAATTTCATTGAGTTTGGTTCTACTAGAGTTGTTTTTTTTTAAAACTCACGTTTAGCGGCTGTTCCCAAATTTTGTTTCTTAGTATCAGAAGCTCTAGCTGCTATGAGCTTACTATTGCCATCAAACTTAATCGGATTTTTTTCGTTTCCGTTTTATCCGTGGGATTTTTGAGTAGTTTTTCCAAAGTAATCTTCATCAGCCGTTTTATGTTTCGGGTGATTCTATAAAAATGAACTTCAATTCTCCTAGATCTATTTAGAAGAAGTACAATAGTAGGGGATTGGCAACCAAATTTTTCGTGCTCCTATTTCCGCAAGTAATCTAGAGTTTCTCCGTGACTTCAGGAAGTAGAACGAAGATTTTTTTCTCAAAATAATTTTACGGAAATTATTTGGAAAAAGTGCAGTGGTGAGTTGTGTACCCAATTTTCTGTGCTTTCTTTTCCGCGTGTAATCTAGGGGTCCGCGGTTTCGGGGAGAGAAATTTTTTATTTTTCCAAAAACTTTTCGGAGAACATATTTTACGGGGTTTGATATATTATATTGTTGCTCATTTTGTTTAGAAAGAGAAATCACGAGCTCGTTCCGGTGCTCTTCTTGTGGCGAAAAATCACGACTAAGTTTTCAATTTCGCGGAGCGCTGTGGAGATTAGGTTGGCCATAGGAGCAGTCCCTGCTGGAATTGTTTTACCAGCATTGTTGCGAGCTGCAAATTTTTCTTTCAGATTTCCTAAGAAGTCTCGATCAAGCGTTTTGTGGCTATGCGAGTAAGCGTAATCACCCCCCCCCCCCCTCCTTCTAGCTTCCAACTGTGGGAACCAAAATTACACCTTCGATTTTAGTGAATAGATTATGTATTAGGGCCAACGACAAGTGACCAAATAAAATTTGGAAAATATGAAAAGACAAAAAAAAAATATATAGAAAAACTAGATATTTATTTTGAATATGCCGAAGAGCATTGCGATCATTATAAAAGATTATAAAGGCTTTGTCGAGAATATTGCAAAGGTTTCTAAGTACAGAGAGTTCTACGAGCTCAATATCCCCCCCCCCCCCCCCCCCCCGTCCTCCTCACCTTGGCTCTCCTTATATATGCTTCCAAGGTCCGCAGTCTTTCCTTCTCTGCCCCCGATTCGAGCTTATCTCTTCGCGGAAATCTTCCTTATCATTTTGATCTTCATGATTATCCTGGAAACTGGACATTTATCTTCTTTTCCGTTTATATTCTATGGAAGTCAAGGAAACCGTCATTGTAGTTTGGGATCATTCTCGTCTAAAATCTTAAGTGGAATTCTACCGCATTTTAGACCTTTATGGGCCGTCATTTGATTTAAAAGTTTTTATGATTTCTTTCGGATAAATCACCTACCTTACGATGTTGGTTTCTATACTGTTGGTTCTACAAAGTAGTAAAACCTATCGTATAGTCGAGATATCAATGGCGTTGAGTTATCCGTTACCGTTTTATACGATTGAACTGAAGTTTTACGATTTTTATCACAAAAATTCAAAGGAAACTCCAATCTAGATGAACAAGGATCAGTTCACTAAGGACACGAATTCGAAGGACATGTCGACGACGAGGAGATGGTCTCGTCGCTGTTGGTGATGAGACATGGTAGTGTCTCGTCGCCAACGGGAGACAAGACTCTAAGATTGTCTCGTCGTCCGTGGGCGACAAGACATGGAACATGTCTCGTCACCCTGGAGTGTGTCTTGGTTTCTCCATTATGTTCATAGCCTCGTGTACTTTTGGAACTATTTTGTTTGTTTTACAAGAGATTTTCCGTAAATATTTTTTCGAGAGTTGTTTTACTGAAGATTATCTCATAGATTATACGATACTGTTTTTCCACCAAAAAAATTTGAATTTTGTTTGACGGAAGATCGTTTCGTGAAACTCGTCATTTATCGCAAAAACCTTCCACAAGAATGTTTTTAATATTTTCATCCTTGGATATAAATTCTTTTATTCCATTTCTGGAATGAAGTCTACGAATTTTTTTCTTGTATCCTTATGCAATTTGGTTTAGCTTATGTTGTGTAGTTTCTTTGACATTTCTAGCTCATCTTTTCTGAAGGCACAATTTCTTAGCTCAACAAAAATCTTACTAAATGGGTTGCCCCACCCATCAAGCAATAGTTTAGAGTCAATAGCTTGATGTTTTGGATGTTTTGGGCTAGTATGGAGCTAATGAAACACTTGTTGGAAAACAAGTAACCACATCTTCTCTACTCATTTTTATTTGTTGAAACATTTGGATGGTTTCTTCTCCTTTGGTTATGTGCTCTTTCTGTCTCTGGATACTCTCATGTGTGAAATCCACTTTCAGCTGTAGCTCTTGCATGCATCTGTTAATCCATTCAATGATTGTTGAGAGGGAAGTAGATTGCATCAATCTTCCTCCAGAAATCATCAAACATTCTCACCTCAGCTCTATTTATGTCAGCTATCTTCTCTTCAATTTTATCTTTCAAGTATATCTACGGTGCTTGCCAACATGGAGGTGTAAGGTGGGCTCGAGGCAGCTGGAATCATCCATCATACTCTGGTATACTCAACTAACAGCCTCCCCAATTATACTCAACTAACATGAAACATGAAGGTGTAAGGTGGGCTCCAGGCAGCTGGAATCTTCCTTTCAACAGTGATGATCCTTCCATCCTAAGCTTATGAATTGCCATCTTCATCTCTGTAAACTCTGTATTCATCTGGTGTTACTACACTGACTTCTCACTTAGGTGGCATGGTGGCCTCAATCAAAAAAGCTTCTCAGATTTTTGGAGTCACAATGCTGTCGATTCATGCTGGTGGCTGAGTGTCGATGACACCTCACAATCATCACTTGAACAGTGTTGTAGAAAGCAGTCTCACTGATGAGTGGGAGATACAACCTTTTGTCTTCATGTCACAAACAACTCTTACAGTAGCCATGAAGGCTCTCCCAAGTAATAGAAAAGAATTCCAATCTATCTGAATATCCATGACATGAAAATCTACTAGAACTAGGGCATTGCCAATTTGTAACTAAAGGTTTCTGACAATCCACAAAGGTGAAGAATCACTATATGGTTCTATATTCAGACCCATCTGCTCAGCCATCCCCCGGGGATAATACTTACTGAAAAATCGGTGTTACAGAGTGCATTATGGTAACTGTGACCTCCAATCGTACAAGGAACCACAAACTTCCCCTGATCACTCTTCTTCTTCAATGTAATCCTCTACTTCATGTTCTCTCGGATCTGATAGAACAAACGCTCAATATCCTCGTCTGTCTCCCTTCTCTATCTGAAAAACATCCATAGCCAGTGGGGCCAATAAGATTCATTGAATGGCATGTTCACAAGAATCCTCATCATCCTCTTGGTTAAACTACCAAGCTCTTTCTCATTAGCTTCTCCTCTTACATGCTTAGGGATTTATTCTTCTTTCTCTTAGAAACTTGTTCCTTAGTGGCCTTCCCAATGATCATAGGCTCTGGTGCATCTTCATGCTTCTGAGTAGTGTTCACTATTGGTTCTGTTGATGTATGAGACGAGTGTATTGAAGAATTCAATTCTTCTGCATTGATGCTTGGTAATCAGACTCAGTATGTAACAGGTGAATCTTGATCAACGAACATGAGAGGGTGCCAATCGACACTTTCGCTTTCACAAGATCGTACGGATTTAGTATGGAATGTCGATTGGTGCTAAACCTCTGGTGTCGACACTAGTCTGAACTTCCGAAGCACATATATAACTTTCAACTTAAAAGTCTCATTCTTGGAGTTTCTCCTCCTTCACCACTTGACAGATGTTATCATCTATGATGGCACTCACGTGGTCTTTCTGTCCAGCCTCTCCTTTCCCCTTGATTAGTGCTTCATGTCTTCTCAGAACTTCACTAGTCTGAACCCCTTCAGTCTCCAACTTCTTCACATGGGTGCTGAGAGCTTCAGACTTGTCATTCAAGTTGGTGTATACAACATCTATCTTCCCATTAAAATCCACTTCAACTTACTGACCCTCAAGAACCTTATCAGTCATACCCTCTATCATGCTTTCTTAAGTTGTTGGTGGAGGATTCTTGTAAGAAGAAGCTCCCTATCTCCTCTTGCTGCTGTAAAATCTATGTTGTTGTTAACTGTAGTTGTAATTAACCCTCTGCCCAGTGCCATAGGAGTGTCTGTTTCCACCCATATTTCCATACTTCTGAAAACCAGTGCCACTAATGTAGTTAACATCTTCCTCATTTCCCTTATCACTAGCGGTATCAACAGCCTCTACATCTTCTGCCAAGCTCACCTGCTTGATAAGAAGCTTATGAAAACTGTCCAGCTTGCCTTAACTTCATCCATCTACTCTTTGCCCAAGCTAGCAGCTGATTTCTTCCTCTCCATATCAGTGTTCTTGTTGCTATTGCTAGAAGTCAACTTCTCTATAAGTCTCACAGTTTCTACTGGAATCCTAGTGTAGAAATTTTCTTCAGTAGAAGCGCTAGAGCCCTCTGATTAAATCAAGTGATGCCTCTGGAAGAAGGTACTAATCAATTGCACCTCGTTGAAACCATGGTGTAGCAGTCTCTTTGATATGACTTGGATCTGATCTAGGAGCTTCTGAAAGATTCTACAGGCTCCCGTATGAATGACGAAATTATGTTCCTCAAGTCCTTTGATTGCGCATTATTATAGAAATTACGCAGGACGCCATTTTTATGTCAGTCCAGAATGTAAGAGATCCGGGTAGTAACTGCTTAAGCGAATATGAAGCATCTCCAACAAGTGAGTACTTGAAGAGCTTACAAATAAGGTAGTCCTTAGGGACTATGTTGGCTTTGATAGCAAAAACTAGATCATCGAACCGCTCAAGATGGTCTATCGGATCCTAATGTGGGTGTTGGCGTAGCAGGAAGACGAATTGCAGATCGGTTGGCGTAGTATTGATTTGGACGGTTGTAATCAGCCAATGTTCTGGGTCAAGCAGCCTCAGCATTATTACCAGCTAAAGCTTCAGCAGCTCCTTTAGCAGCTTCCTCTGGTTCAGGTATTACAACCCTCTGATCAGTCAGTTTCTGACCTGCTGGATAAAACAAATGATTTTGGTCATGAATGTCGCCGTTCTCTTCTTACGTTAGTATCGGACTTGCGACAATGTTTCTTGCTTGCGGGTCGGTGTCGATCGATGAAGACGTGATGGTGTCGATCGTTGCTCGCTCAAAAGTAGTATCGATGAACGTTTGAGTGTTGGACTATATCGATGTTGTGCTCTTCTTTTTGAGCATCATGCTTTCCAGCAGTGCTGTGTCTGAATGGCGAATCTAGTGCTCCCGGGGAACGGTGCCAAATTTGATGTTCTCTCAATTTAACTTTGTGAGAAACTTTCCCTCTCAAATCAGTGGTTAAGTTGTAGTACTTAGGGATCAAATCCACATGGAGCTTGGGCGCTCAGTAGACGTATTAATATGAATATTATGATAGACAAGTATTAAATATGCAGTTAATAAAGCAGTTGGTTTGTAGACAATTATATGAATAGCTAAAGTTAGGATTTCAGGTAATAGTATTGTGATTTATAGGTGCTAAGGATGTGTGATGAACTGTCCTAGAACTCAAATGCAATAGTAAAATATTCAGCTCTCGCTGTGACTCTAATCAAATGATTAAATCTTTGTTCGAGCTGTTGCATGCGAACAAGGGTTGAGTGTTGATCAACACTATGGGATAAGTGTCAAATCAATAATTCTTTGGCCAAGCATTAACGTCCTAATCGATATGTTCATTAGGTTAACTAATCCAGGTTTCACAGGTATCTAACAACCTAGCTCAAAAGAATTATTATAAGGTAATGAACCTAGTCTTGCAATTGTCAATTATCCTAAATTCAGGGTTCTAGTCAGCTACTCTAGAACACAAACAATAAGTCTAATTCGGATGAAGTATCCTAAGATTCACCCTAGCAATTCTAAATCTTAGTAATACATATAAACCCTAATAAAACCATAAACCTAACAAAAGATACTAGACAAACATTACTAAGCAAAACATAACAATAATATGAATATAATGCATATAATAGAATTAGCTAAGAAACCATGGAGTTTCAATACAAAATTTTGAAGGAGTCTTGATCTTCTCTCCAAAACTACTAAAAACCTAGAATAATATGTTGTGGTAAAAGAATCAAAAATATTGTTTTTTTGCATAAATAATGGGCAAACACATATATAGTAGGTATTAGGTCGGCCAGGGGTAGTCTTGTAATTATGTGGATCTTCTGAGCTTCAAGTCGGTCACAAACAAATCGGCACGTCTACTCGCTTTAGTGTTGATTGATTCTCCTAGATGTCGACTCTGATATCTTATTTCTTCAGAAGCTATGAGTTTCCTCATCATTAAGATCCATAATGCTCAATAATCTCTGCCTGGCTCCAAATCATGTCTGGACCTGAATTTTTTTTTAAAAAGACTCCAAACATATATATAGAATCTGAAAGGCACATATACTGTTTGTTAAGACTGGTAAAATCCATAGTATATCATATGGAGAAGTTGCTAAGATGGGGCTAAGTATATGGAAATGCTTCGGATGTTGGTTGCAATTGAGTAGAGGTGATAGTAGTGTTCTAAAGAGCTAGTGAGTTCCCATGTTCTAAAACCGCTTTCACATATTCATTCTTTGTTTGTCTTGAGGGAAAGAAAAGGATAAGTCTTGGAGAGTTGAGATAGCATGGATTTTACCACTTTTATGCCATGGTATATGTCTTTTTAGAGTCTTTATTTATTTGGAGTTGATGGTATTGTTTTATGTCATAAAGGGTTTAGGTACGTTTTGGGCTACTTTGGAGATTGATGGCGGTCAAAAGCATCAAAATTTTAGCAATGGATGGAGGAATTCCCACAGTGAGATTGAACTCATCTTTTGGCGGAAAATATAGCTTATAGTTAGCTTTCGAATGCCAGTGGTTCAGGACAATAAGGATGATGTATCAAAAAGTTATGATATTTTTACTGAAGAGTGGTTCGTCTGACTCTTGAGAGGAAGAAGTCGAGAATCAAGTAGTGTCGACCGACAACTTTTGTTCTGTTACTGGTTTCTTTCGATATATTTTGTTTCTTTTTTTTTTACTTCTATAATTATTTCTGAGTTGTTGACTTGTTAGGTTTATGGTTTTAACCTCTGATATATAGAATTGTGATATATTGTATCATCAATAGGATTGTTCTTACTGCTTGTTCCTAGAGTAATTAATTAGAATCTTGATCATTAGGCGCATGCGAGAGCTGGTCAATTACCTGAACTGAATCCAACTTAGCTAGGTTGTTAGGTGCATGCGAGATCTGGTTTAATTTACTTCGTAAACATATCGATCTGAGCGCTAATGCTTGTCTAATGAAGTATCGATTGACATTTGTAGTATTGATTGACAATATTCATTATTCGCGCCCAAGAGCTGGAGTTCAAGGATTTAGGCATCTGATTAGAATCTCAGCAAGAGCAGCATATTTTACTTATTGAATTTGAGTTCTAGGATCAAACGCTTAGTATCGTTAGATTTGAGTTTTTAACCTGAATGAAACCCTAAGTCTATCACCTTTAATCAATCGTTTACAACTCCTCTATTTACATTCTAATTATTTATTGCTTTACATTATTTACTGCCTAGCTTTATCTGAAATAACATTCTATTGTGTGAAAGATAAATTCTCTGTGGATTTGATCCCTAAGTACTACAATCGATCTCTTATTTCAGAGAGATGCTCTAAGGTAATTTGAGCATATCAGACATGCAGTTGTCGAGAGTCACCACAAAGTGTCGATCGATACCAATCGATTCCGGCCCTTATTACTTTCTTTTTGATCCCTAAGTGTGGTAATCAACCTCTTATTTGAGAGAACTGCTCTAGGGTAATTTGAGCTCATCAAATTTGACACCATTGTCAGGGAGTGTTTGATACACCAATAGACTTGGTGTAGAGATTTAATCTAGGTTTTCCTTTTTATTTTCTACTTATAATTTTTTCTTGTGTCTTTCAGGTACATGCCTAAGAGTACCAGAAGCAACAAGGAAACTGTTCTCTTGGAATTTTCTGATCCTGCAGAACTTGAACGTACCATCCGTAAATAAAGACGAGCAGCATCAATAGACACCACCTCTTCGTCGATCAACACCACTCGTAAGCAAGCAACGATCGACACCAACCTGCAAATGAGAAATAGGGCCGCAACTCTTGTGTTGATTTAGAATTCGAATGTGGACATGCATGACTCTGAGGGTCACCAGTGTAATGCAGCATGTCATAATATTAACAATCAAGGGCTCTAATCCCTGATTCATAAGCAGATGCTCGAGAAGCTGCTACTGCAGCCGCTGCTAAGGCTGACGCTTCTGAAAATTCTCAGGCTGCTCGACCCAGAACGTATGCTGACTACAACTGTCAAGATCCGTACTACGCAACCAGATCTGCTATTTGGCCTCCTACTTTCCAGACACACAATTGCGAGCTGAAGCCAGTTTAACTTACACTTGTGGGACAGCAGCCTTATCATGGGCCACCTAGAGCGGTTAGAGGATTTTGTATCTACATTAAAAGCCAATGGAATCCCTGATGAATACCTACTCTGCAAGCTCTTTAAGTACTAACTTGCTTGAGACGCTTCATACTGGGTTAAGTAGTTACCACCAGGATCTCTTACATCCTGGACTGCGATCTAGAACGCCTTCTTGCATAATTTTGTTGATGATGTGAGATATGAATACTTGATAAAAAAAATCTCTATGTTTGCACAAGGTCTTACCGAATCCTTCAATAGCTCTTAGGTCAGATTCATGTCTTTTCAGAGAGGCTTTCCACATCATGGCTTCAACGAGATAGAACTCGTTTGTACCTTCTTCAAAGATCTTGCCTTGGTCTACCAGTTTGCTCTAGACACCACTAGTGAGGGAAATTTCAACACTAAGAATCTATAATAACCTGTGAGACTTATTAGGAAGTTGGCATCTAGAAATAGTTCCAAGAACACTGATTATGGGAGGAAGAAATTGACTGACAGCTTAGATAAGGAGCAAATGGCTGAGGTTAACGCAAAGTTGGACAGTGTTCATAAACTTCTCAAGAAATAGGTCAGCTTCGCAGAGGATGTGGAGGGTGTAGATGAAGCAGACAACAGAGGTGATGAGGAGGATATGAACTACGTGAGTGATACTGGTTTTCGGAGTTAGAGGTTTCGGAATCAGATTGGCAACAAGAACTTCATTGTCACTTAAGGGGCAGCAGAAAATGGCTGTAGATTTCAAAGGAAATTTAGATGCTGTGTATTCTTAGCTGAACAACAAGTTTGAAGCTCTTAACACCCATGTGAAGAAGTTGGAGACTCAAGTTGTCCAGACATGTAAACAAAAGGTGAGGTTGGACAGAAGCACAACGTGAATGCAATCATAAAGCTAATGAAACGGTGTAGTCCCAAGAGGTGTATTACATCCATCTCCGCAGACCAATATTTTCTTGACTTGCCCACTGTTTTCTCCAGAATTTTCTTGATCTACAATTAGAAACTTCAACCTTTCCACTAGTCTGAGGGTGCTAAGGAGTAGAAACACGATGATGAACACCTGGTCTCTTCAGTTGCTTCTCAAAGACCTTGTTAATGAGGTGAGAACCACCATCATTTTAACAATTTTAGGCACTCCATATCTAGGAAAGATGATTGTTTTAAATAGCTTCAGAACCACAACATCATCATTTTTTGGACTAACAGTTGCTTCCACCCATTTAGACACATAGTCGACAACAATCATAATGTACTTGTTCCCATTTGAAGTAGGAAAAGGATCCAAGAAATCAATGCTCCATCAATTGAATACTTTCACTTCAAGGATGATATTTTGCTTCATCTCATGTCTCTTGGTGATTTTTTCCTGTCCTCTGACAAGCATCACACCGGGAGATAAATGTCTGAGGATCCTGAAACATAGTAGGCCACCATAATCCTGCTTGAAGAACCTTAGCAACTTTCTTGAAGGTAGAAAAGTGTCCAGCGTAGTCAGAACAATTGTAGTGGAAAGGCACATCAGGAACCTCAGACTCTGCAATGCAGCTTCTATAAACACCATTTGAGCTGTACAAGTAAGGCTCAACCCAGTAGTACCATCTGATCTCTCTCGGGAATTTCTTCTTGGCATAATTCTGGAAGTTGTCTAGCTCAACGTCAGTAGCAAGGTAAGCCACTATGTCAACATAATATGGTCGATCTGAATCAATCATGTTAACCTTGTACACCCCCAGGCTTGAGTTTTGACCTCCATGAAAATATGTTTCCGTCAGCATAGGGTATCGACCGACACTAGTGCTGGTGTCGTTCAAAACAAAACTATGGTTTCAAGAAACGTGTTGGCTGGTCTATTTTTGTTTGCAACGAGTTCAAGTATTGTGTCGACTGACAGCGATGCTATGTCAATCAAAACTCCATCCATAGCAGAGATCGAGACCGCCCCAAAACCAGTTTAGATCATGTAGACATTCTCATCAAGTAGAAAATCATATATGGGGACATCACCATCAACCCGAATCCATGAAAGGTTGTCAGCAACTTCATTTTCACTCCCCTCTTGTCTTTCACCTCGATGTTAAATTCTTGGAGAAGAAGAATCCATTTGAGAAGTCTTGGCATTGCATCTTTCGTCTGCATCTAGTTCTTGCGACAAGAATTGTCTTTATGGACAATCACTTTAGACCCAACCAAGTAAGGCAAACTTTCTCAAAAGGGAACAAAATAGCAAAAAAAAACTCTACTTCAGTTGTTGCATAATTTATGTGTGCATCGTCAAGTGTTCTACCCGTGTAATAGATATCATGAAGTTTCTTGTCCTATTTCTTTCCAAGTATAGAGCCTGCATAAAATTCATTGCCATCACACATTAACTCAAAATGTGAAACTCAGTCTGGAGGGTACACAATTGGAGCAGTCACGAAGCCCTCTTTATCTCTTCAAAAGCTGAAAGGCATTCAGCAATGAACTCAAATTTGACATCCTTGCAGATTAGAGCACCAAATTCTCTAGCAATTTAGTTGAAGTCCTTGATGACTCTCCTATACAAACCATCGTGTCCCAGAAAACTCCTCACATGCTTCACATTTTCAGGCGCAGCAGCCCTTTCATCACCTCAATCTTGGCCTTGTCAACCTCAACTCCAGCCTCTGAAACCTTGTGACCCAAAAACAATGTCATATATGACCATAAAGTGACACTTTTCCAAATTAATAGCCAAGTGATTCTCTCACATCTACCAAGCCCCATACAAAGGTTGTCCAGGCAATTCTTGAAATCAGACCAACAGACTGAAAATCATTCATAAAGAATTCCATGTAGTCCTCAATCATGTATGTGAAGATAAAAATCATACATATCTAGAACTTAGCATGAACATTACAAAGTCCAAAAGGCGTTAAGCGGTATGTAAATGAATCATAGCAAAAAGTAAAGGTGTTATTTCCTAATCATCTGGATGGTTATAAATCTGAAAGACACCTGAATATCCATCGAGGAAGTACTAGTATGGATGATTTGCTAACCTTTCCAGCATCTGATCAGTGAATTGCAAAGGAAAATGATCTTTCCTAGTCACAACATTCAACTTCTTGTAATCTATGCACATTATGTGCCATGTAACTGTCCTTATAGGAATGAGCTTATTCTTCTCATTTTCCCACTCTTACTCATCCTTTCTTAAGGACCACATGCACAAGACTGACCCAATCTTTGCCTGAAATTAGATAAATGACTCCTGATTTTAGGAGCTTCATGATATCCTTCTTGTAACATCCTTGAATTTTAGATTCAGCCTCCTCTAGTGCATGATCGATGACTTTAACTCATCCTTCATGTAGATCCTATGAAAGCACAAGTACGGAGAGATACAATAAAATTCATCAAGTGAATAGCAAAGTGATTTGTGACACTTGCGAACCTTCTTAGCAGTAAGGTGAGGTATGTATTTTTCAAATTAACATTAACAATAACATGTTAAGAAGAGTTTTCCCGATATATGCATACTTTAGCCCTGCAGGAAGTCGTTTTTGCTTGATCATGTATACTCGTTCAAGACTCCAATCGCGTGACTGCTGATGGTGTCAATCGACACTGCTTGGATGTCGATCGAAGCTTGCGTACCTCCTTCAGAATCATTCACGAGATATTCCTAAGCAAACAACTTCATCACATGTTTGCTTGCATCCATCATCTTGACATACTCAGCAGCCTCTTCATTTAGATGCTTTGCTTCTTCAACGAAAGCGTTAAAAGCTCTCTCCAATGGACCCATAGAATACATCTCTTTGAAAGCCTCCTTAGGCTAGATCAGAAATTTGTTCTATAGAGAATGTATGTCCATCAATCATAGGTCTCCTTTCCAGCTTCTCCATGTAAAATTTGATCACTAGATCCCCCCAATTCAAGTTGATGATTCCTTTCTTTACATCAATAATTGCACCAGTTGTAGCCAAAAATGGTCTTCTGACAAAAACAAGATCCTTAGGTTCTTCCCCATACTTAAATACCACAAAATCTGTTAGAAACACACATTCACTAACTTTTATGTGCACATCTTCTAGGACGCCTTTTGGGATTCGAACATATTTATCAGCTAGGTAAGAATGATCCTATTTTTCTTTAAGTTAGTCTCCCCAATGGGTCACTGCAATTGAGTATGGCATCAAATTCACACTGGAACACATATCACAGGGAGATCTTTGGAACCTTTGATATACCATGGATTTTAATTTTTTATGCCATAATATATGTTATTTTTAGGGTCCTTATTATATACTTGGTTTTTTTTTGGTGTTTTTTTGTGTTATACCGGGTTTAGGTATATTTTGGAAACTCTAGAGATGTTGGAGCTTTTTGAGATGCAGAACCGCGTAGATGCGTCAGATGTTTACATATGGATGGAGAACTTCCCATGGTGAGATTGGGCTTATATTGTAAACACAATATAGAGATTTGATTTAGATATCCAATGCCACCAGTTGGAGGTCATTCAAGATCCTAGATAAAAACTTATTGTCGTTCTAAAGAATAGTGATTCGTCTGACACGCGAGCATGAAGCTGTCAAAAATTCAAGAGAACTAAAGGGCATCGAGCGATGCATCATGGTCGTCGAACGAAACCCTCTTGACCAAGTTCGTGACTAGTTATAATGAGTTTCAAGAATTTCAGTTTGGCCCCAAAGTTTTCCCTATTTACAGAAGAGCCACGAATGTGTTTTAACCTATATTAAGCAATTGTTGACAGTTAAGCTTTGTTTTATGTTTGGATAGAAGATCAATAATCCTTCAGAGTTGATATGGAACTCCTTTGGTTTTATATATGTTATATATAAAGTATTTAATTATGCTTTTTCTAATCATGTCTGAGAGTTTCATTGTTAGTTTAGGGATTTTCAAGTGTTATGAATAATTTGTGATTTATAGAAGTGCTAGGGTAATCTTATTGTAATCTTCATCAGGAATGATCTTATTGCTTGTTTCTTGATTAGCTAACTAGAAACTTTACCATAGGACAGTTGTGAGACAAGAGAGTGTAATTGACACCTGAAACAGATCGTGCTGAGCTATTTTGTTTGTCACAACTAGAGTTTTGATATTTCCTTGGTCAAGGACAAGTCCCTTGATACTCTTGAGGGTCGGATTTGATAGAGTGGGGTGATGATTCGAAAGGATACCAGCACTTGTAGGATCAATTGATGATTGACTCAGGTTTTTACCACTATCACAATAATGATTTGGTGATGATGGATCAGACTACTAGCATTGATAGATAGATAATAGATTGAAGTTGGAATGATGGTTGATGGTAGAGATGTCTTTAGTGGATGATCATCATAATTCTCAGACACTTTCTTGGTGGTCCTAGTCGGTGAGAGGCAGCCCCACAAGTGAACAAGACCCATGCTTACAAAGATCAATCTCCTGGCCAAATCAATGTTCACAAATTGAACAAAAGAATAACAAGTTGCAAGAAGATCAGATAACAAAACCGATTGATTTATTCATATTCCTTACACGAGTTAATGTACAAAAAGTACAAATCTTCTCACGCAAAGACTTGTGGAAAATTGAAACAGAGACTTGTGTAAAAACTAAAAAGACTTAAACAAAAGCTAGACAATTTCGAAGACTGAATAATTGAATAAGATGCTTAAATCCTTGACTTGGTTCTCTTCAGATTTTGGTTCTGGTTTATATTAAACTAAGCAAGCAATTGATTTATCCAACTTCTTGGTTCTGGATCTTGTCATAGGCCCGTTAGAAAGAGTCATATGGCGCATCTTCTTCTTGTTATTTCTTTTGGGCTGAGAAAGAGTCATATGGCGCATCTTCTTCTTGCGTTTGAAATACATCAACTTCAGTTTGGCTTAAGTCACCATCAGTGTCATTAGGCTCATCCTGCTCCAAGTCAGCTTCTTTTTCAACTGGTTCAGTCATGGTCATATCATCCCCTCCTCCTTTGAAAGGATTTTTCCTGTAAGCATTGTTGTTGATGCGTTCAAGTACTGTGAAAGGCCCGTCTGTTCTTCGCAGTTTAGACTTCCTTTCATCATGGAATTTTTTTTCCTTATGTAAATCCAATCAAAATCTTGTGGTTCCAACAACAACATGCCTTTTCTTGTTTGCCGTCCTCTCATACTCTTTTGTCCTTTCTTCAATATTCTTATTAAACTGTTCATGCAAAGAGACAACAAACTCGGCTTTTCCGTTGGCATCAAGGTTAGTCTGCTCTTTGAGGGGTAAAGTCATCCAATCCTAAGGGGTCAAGGGGCTAAAATCTTAGACAATTTGAAAGGGCGAGAACTTTGTAGCAATGTACAGAGAAGGTTATATGCAAACTCAACTTGTCGAAAACAATCTTCCCAATTTCTAATGTTCTTTTTATTCACAGCACGCATGACAGTGGACAAAGATATATCCACTACTTCAGTCTATCCATTAGTTTGTGGGTGACAAGTAGTAGAAAACCTCAACTTTGTTCCTAGTCTAGAAAGGACTTCGGAACTTAGTATCATATTGATATACTATGGAATTTACCATTTTTCAGTTGTAGTATATATGTTTTTTAGAGTCTATTATATGTGTTTGGAGTTTATTTTATAGTCTTTTCAGGTCAAGTTATGATTTTATAGTCTTTTCAGGTACCATACTGTCTGATCGATTGTTCTATGTTGCTGTAACAATCGGGATAGATCATTGTGGTGGACTGGTTTGTCGGTTGTCCTGACCGTTGTTACTGAGGTTTACTATATTGTATCATTGTTAATGTTCTTCCGTTTTTTGCAAAGTAAGTTGCCATTGAGATTTTTCAGAAAAAAAGTGAGAAGTTAATGGGCAAATTTGACAGAAAAAGGGAACATAAAAGGATGTCTAAGAAAGGTGAGAGCGAGAGAGAGAGAGAGAGAGAGAGAGAGAGAGAGAGAGAGAGAGAGAGAGAGAGAGAGAGAGAGAGAGAGAGAGAGAGAGAGAGAGAGAGAAAGAGAAAGAGAAAGAGAGAGAGAGAGAGAGAGAGAGAGAGAGAGAGAGAGAGAGAGAGAGAGAGAGAGAGAGAGAGAGAGAGAGAGAGAGAGAGAGAGAGAGAGAGAGAGAGAGAGATATTGCTTAGAAAGAGATAGGGGCGAAATGACTTACATAAAGAGAGAGAGTGCGCGGGATCAACCTTAAGTTTTTCTCGTGAAAGTTGTTTTTCATTTGTTTTACAAAATTCACTCTGTAAAAACTTTTAAAATTAGTCTAAATAAGTTCTTTTATGTAAACTCTGTTTTACAAAAGATGTTCCATAGAAAAAATTTGAAGTTAGTTTTATGGAAGTTTGTTTCGGAAAAGCTGTTTTAATTACTTTACGAGAGATATGGCTTAGAGAGACATAATGGGAGAGATGACTTAGACAAAAAGAGATAGTTGGCAAGATCGTATGGAGAGAATGTCTAATATCCACGATCCTTGATAGGATCGTCGGGAAAGGCCCTGGTACGAGGGAACGTAGCAGCCAGGTCACATGACCGAAAGGAAACCGTTCCATGGACTAATAAATAGGTTAAGTGCATCAGGAGGCTGAGACTTTGTCAAATAATAAATAAAACGAGAATAGTGGAGCTTGATGAGTTGTTCGGTAGCTAGACGATGAGAACGGGAAGCTCGAAAAGGTTGGCATAGCTCGGATGGAGTGTGAGTAAAGTGGTTCAGATCAGCTAGCTGAATGTATTATCTCACTCAGCTGGACCAGTTGGGAGTCAGCTCAACTATGCTAAACCGAGTGTCTGGGTCTCGGGCAGTTGGGCGAGACTCGGGCCAGGTGGTCTACCCAACTTGGTCATGGGTCAAGGGGTCCATGAGCTTAGTCCCTCGGCTTATGAAATGCGTCCAGACCCAAGATAGGCTTGTTAGAGAGCAGTTATAGGCGTTGGGGTGGGAATGGTTCAGGTTTCAACCATTTGCCCACCAAGTCAAACATGTCCTCCCAAAAAGTTGCACCCGTTCATCCAAGGCAGATAGCCAAACCCTCCTTTATAAATAGAGAGGTCTGGGATCGATTATAGAAAACTTGAGAGAGAGAAAGAAACATAGAGAGAGAGATTCTGGCCAAAAAAGAGGCCAATCACAGTGGTTTATATGCAATGAGAGGTTGTTTTGGAGATGGAAGGCCGATTGGATATGAATACCAGAGGAAAAGAGAAAGGCTTCGAGAAGGACTCCGACCCACAGTAACACACGTCCAAGTTCAGTGGATTAACAATTCGATCAACCGACTAAGACAACGGATGGTCCGATCAAGTCTAAGGCAATGGGCGATTGGTTACATCCCTTTCTCCTTTGTATTTACATTATATTATTCTTCTTCTTTTTTCTGGATATGTTCGAAAAGGTGTGAAGGTTGGGTTGAAGGGTTCCGACCCTTGACTTCGGCCGATTGCACTCAATCCGCAGACCATGGCTATGAAGGCGGACTCGCTCAATGTTGAACCAATCCATGGTTGGATCAATTGGTTCATGGGATTAGGAAATACAAGGGAATTTTTCCGGATACGCTCCAAGGTTCATTAAACCTTGGTGTGGATCCATTGGACCAGACGGCTTAAAGGCAACACGGATTGTGTTTGTCTCATATTGGTTTCATGGGCTAAGGCTTGGGCCGGTTCTGGTAAGTAGGTCTGAGGCCCACAGACCGGACAAAAAGGTAAGCCGATCGATCCTAGAATCCAACCATGTGGACGGATTTGACTAAAGGCGGTTCGGTAATGGTTATGATTATTGACGATTGTACTTGGATATATTTTAAGTATGGCCGATTGTTACTAAGTAGGAATAACAAATGGTTATGATAGATATTAGGGAACCGAATCATGCTCTGTTAGAATTAACCGTTAGGTTATCACATTATGATTGATGTGAATGGTTTATGGTTTCGGATCTGAGGCTGATCGTGGTAAAGCCAAGAAGCAGTGAAGACTCTAGCTATCTAAGGGTGATAGTGGTAAAGCCAAGGAGCAGTGAAGACTCTATCAGCTAGAGGCTGTATGGTTTGTGGCTAGATTGAGTTAGGAATGAACTTATGATAGCCTATAGTGCAAACTGAACCTATGTACTGAATCACATTTTCTTATTTATACAATATCATTTACCTTGTTGATATATATATATATATATATATATATATATATATATATATATCGATTTTTTATGAACCTATGTATATTGAAAATGAATAGAAAATATGAGTCTTCAAATGAATAATCAACCATAGAATGTTAAGGTAAGGATGTGGGTCTTGATGGGTCTGAAATCCAAGGACCGGGCCTTACAAGTTGGTATCAGAGCATGCATGATTTTAAGTTAGTTGGGTTAGGGTAGTCTACACACATACCAGATGATGAATCTCATGGTAAGGTACCTCGATTTCTTATCCTAGGGATTGTGGTGTTTTAATATGTTATGTTTTGTGTACTAAACTGATTGGGAATCCTTAGGGTGAAAAAAATCAAATCGGGAAGAACCCGGAAGAGTATGGAAGCAGCTGGAGAAGCCAGCCAAGTGGTCGCGGATGGTGTCGACCTGACCATGTTGCCAACCAACCTGGTTACGGAAAAGATATGTCGCGGGTTACCAGTAGAGTCAGCCAACCCTACTAGGACACAGGTGGAGAGTGTTGGGGATTAGCAGCAAGATGGGAATGAAGAGGAAGGAGAATCCTCTAATGCGGAATACAATGCTGACGAACACAAAGGAGTGGCTGATGGGAATGCAAACTAAGCTGCAGAACTGTCCATGAATGATGAACTGGAGGCCATGAAGCTTATGGGCAACCAGGTGGTTGCAATGACCAAGATGTTTTCACCATTGGTGAACTCGTCAGTGGGTCAAGCAACACCAGTTGCTAGGGCAGTGCCTAGAGCTAAAGGGCAAGTGGGAGAAGCGGCTGAGGTGGTGGATATCGACCCACCTGCAAGGACCATAAGGAAGGTCGCTTACCTGATTGTTCTTGAACACATATCCTGCATGTGGACCAGACATTTTGCAGGTAGTACCGACCTAATTGTGCCGGATGAGTGGAGGAGCCAGTTGGTTCGAAAGTTAGGCTCTACTCGTTGCCCAGAAGATTAAAAGAGATACATTGCGGTTCACTTCCTGGAAGGGGACGCACACAACTGGTGGCTGCATCTAGATAAGCGCGCCAACAATAATATCCAGAGGTTTGCAGATTTTGAAGTGGAATTCAACCACAAGTACTTCCCTGCTGAGGCTAGGGACTGTTTAGAATCCAAGTTTCTACACATGGTCCAAGGTCTCAGAACCGTAAGGGAGTACGAAGAGGAGTTCAATCGACTCCGACGGTTTATGGGAAGTGAGCTCGAGGACGAGGCAGCCAAGGTCCGTAGGTTCGTTTGCGATCTAAGGGCCGAACTGCAAACCTACTGCTCAGTTCGTACCTTTCACATCGTGTCTGAGCTGGTTGAAAGGATGGATATGTTGGAGACTAACCTGTCTGAAGAGGGTCATCTTAAGTGTCGTACTCACTCTGCCCTACCTGGCAAGGCTAATAATGACAGGAAGAGGTAATGGGATCAGGTGGAGGAGGGAAGGACCTCAAAACCGGAGTACTCTAAGTGTGGTAAGCGCCAAGTAGGGGAATACTGGAGGGATATGGAAGCTTGCGCCCAATGTGGTAGCAAGGAACATACGACTCGAGACTGTGCTTGGCCAGATCAAGACCAAAGCAAACCAGCTGGAGGCGAGTCCGGAGCTCCCGAAGTATTTTGTTATTTATTCAAGAATAAGATCAAGGAGAGGTTTCTTTGTAAGAGAGCAAAATAGTTCTAAGTGTTAGAACACTTGTATTCGTCAAGAATGTAATAAGAACACGATTTTCTATAAGTATCGAATTGTCCCTGCTAACTAAGTATTATTAAATAAGACTAAATGGCAATAATTAATCATAAAACGATCAGCGTATAAGCAAGGTATCGACAGACCGTGGAGCCAATTAAGGAAAGTTTGGTCATTCGAGAATGCGGGTTCCAAGTAAGGGAAGTAGAGTAGTCATCATTGATGGGATTATAAGAAAGGAAGGTCAGTTTGGTGGGAATCATATAAGTTTTGACCAAGCCGATTAAGGAAACTGCACTTAATTCTCGGCATGGTGAGAAAGTCCAATGGTAGTATAAAATGAACCTCCAGATCTTAGTTTTGGACACAGCTCAAAAGAAAGTCGTAGAGAGAGGTCAGAGCAAGAACGCAG
Source organism: Moricandia moricandioides (assembly GCA_905132885.1). NCBI lineage: Eukaryota > Viridiplantae > Streptophyta > Magnoliopsida > Brassicales > Brassicaceae > Moricandia > Moricandia moricandioides. The sequence goes on from CAJHQQ010000286.1 coordinate 147,046, forward strand.
TTCTAGAGAGAGAGTTTGGAAAGAGATGATCGAGCAAAGAGGATCGTAGGAATCTTCGCCAGAAAAACACAGGTAAGTTCAGAGTCTTCAATCTTTTAAGATCAACTCAGGTGAGGATGTGATTCGTGGCAGTCCAATATGAATTGTTTTACATGGTTTGATTCATTAGGAAATATCTTAAGTTGGAATTGAATTCCTTTACGTAAAGTTCGTTCATTGCGTTCATGGGGAAATTAATGATAGAATTCATTTATGGAATGTTCGTTCATTGTGTTCTTAGGATGAATGCTATATTTGGTGGATTGATTAATAATTTTGGTTAAGTCGGTCACTTGAAAAATTGATGTTTGAACTTGAAAAACTATTAAGAAAATTTATAATGTGTTTAAGGAAAGAGTAGATGAATTGACTTAGTTAAGGAAATTGTTAGGTAAACAGTTATGGACCTTGGGGTCGAAGGTTTGGCTACAGGCCGTTATGGACCGACGGGTTACAGGTACGGCTTCGGCCGCAGGTACGGCTACGGCTGCAGGTATGACCGCATGTACAGCTACGGCCACAGGTTTGGATACGGCCATAGGTTGTCTTCAGCCAAAGGTTTGGCTATGACCAAAGGTGATACGTCCTGAGATCCGACAGGATCACGCAAACGGACTGAAATGGATATGAACTCCAAAAGGAGAACTGGATGGGATGAATGGTGATACAAATGGTTGCGGAAGGCCCAATGATACTACCAGACTTCAATCGTTGCCAGATGTGACGCACCAGTCCAACAAAACAAGGATCGAAACTTGGAGATAACCTCACCAAAAAACTAAGAAATGTTTTAATCAAAGAACAAAGAGATAAACTCATAAAAAGGGGAAAAGAATCTGATTATTATGTGGCTTATGATTACATATTTATACTACTTGTGGTCAAAGAAAGACTAAGAGTTTTTGTGGAAAACTAGAAACTTAGAAAACACAAACAAAGACTAAAACTTTTGACTAGAAATAAGTATGTTGTTGAATGCCCCTTGATCTGACCACGACTTTGACTCCTTTTATTGATATTTCTAGATGCAAATGGGCAGAAGACTATCACCAAAGGCCTTGTCAAATTTGGAGTAAAAAAAACCCAAATTGAATTTGTTATGAATTTTTCCGTGGGCTGAAAAAGGTCCATTTCGCCCAGCAACTAAACCAGCTCCATCTTCAGTATCACTTAGCTCATTCAGCTCCAAGTTGGTGTCACTTAGCTAATCCAGATCCAAAGTAATGTCACTTAGCTCACTCAGCTCATACAGCTCATCTACTCTCACTTTAGCTGGTTTCAGCTCATCACAAACTCGTTCCCTTCCTCTTCAAAAGGATTTGACCTCAAGTCCATTTTACCTGATACAAAATAAAATGAATCAGACAATAAGAATTTTGAAAACAAGTAAAATTCAATGAAGGAAAAATTTGGAGAGAAACTTCCTTGGAGTTTTGAACTTATTTCCCTCATGTATTTCCAGTTCCATGTTCCGAGAACACATGTGTGGTATCGTCCTCCTCTGATTGCTTCCATCTGAAACTGATCCTTTATATCCTGCACTTTCAAAACAACTAGAGAAACCACATCAAATCTGCGAAAGAAATAATCAAAGGTTTCTCTATCCTGAAGACATCAAGAATAAGATCCAAGCTCTTAGGATAATCATCAAGCACGTGGGCAAGCATCAGGTAAGTAAACTGATCGCCAAAAGTTAGTTTACTAATTTTAAAATAGGCACATCAGTGAAAATGTTAGGAAAAGAATGAGACAGTGCTAATTTCGAAAAATTCTCATCATGAACGAAATTAAAATGATTCTCTGATCTAAGTAATTTTGGTTCATGATCTTTCCTACACCAAATCTCTTTCAAAGTACAGCTTAGAGAAAACAATTCATGAAAAGGTTTAAGCAAAACGTTTTTCAACCAAGTAAAGATGTGTTTTCGCTTAGAAACTCTCAAATTAAAAACGTTCTCATGAAGAACAGATACAATCAACACATGATCCTTACAGTGCTTTTGGTTTTGACAGGAGGTTGACTGAGGAATCATCTTTGGTTCATTGAGGATCACCAGCTCCAACTTTTTTTCTTGTGGTGAACTCTTTGTTGCCTCTTTTGTTGGGTTTTCTTTCAATTCACCAAAATGAAAAGAAGGAAGAAAACACTCAAGCTCCATGGGCACGTCAAAGGTAACCTGATTCCTGCTATGACACTTAACAGATTCATCAGCACAAATAAATTTAGAAGTTTTTGAATTACCTCCGGGTGATTGCCTAACTGATGAAAACTGTATTGTCTTTGGTCTGGCCGGTTTTGGTGGATGGATCATATCTTCATAATTCCATGGCAATTTCTCCTGGTTTTGATCTTTCTGGGATTCTGAGAGATTCATCGTGAATACTATAATCGGCTTTGGATCAGGTCTCTTCTTTCTTGGGCCTGAATCTCCTTTAGAAGACTGGTACTCGCGGATAGATCGACTGGAGAACCTCCGGTTTGGAAAATTCATAACTCCTTCCTCCATGAATATTTTCATGTGATTCCAAGCCTCAGTGAATCCTTGATGAGTTGGACTTCCAGTAAAATTAGTTTCACGACAAAATACCTTCTAAATGTTGAGATATTCTCCTCGTACTGAACCTTTGTCGCTGGCATCTCCAAGGTAGCCGGTTTGGACAACAATGCATATCCATATCTCAGGCTGTTGGGCATTTTCAATTCTTTCATTTATCAGAGGCTTAAAATTTCTTTCCTGGACACTCAAAACAGACACTAAAAGACAAGAATCATATGTGCAAGACAAGTACTTGTCCAAATCAAAAAAAACAAGATATCTTTTCCAACAACAAGTAGCACACATTTCAGCCTTCCAAGATGGACATCAAAGTAGACATTATAGACCAGATTTGTGTCAAGGCATGGAACACTATAAATCATTTTCGAAAATGCCAATCCTTTTCAAAATTAGAACACAAAAGAGTAAGTTCAGATTGATAATCATTGATCAAAAGTTCAAAGCGTTTTTCAAAGAAAGTGTTGTAAACCAAGATATCATCAATGCTCAAAACAACAAAATTATCACGAAATGATGTCAGAAAATTCAAAGTTTTATCAGTTTTAGAACACACAAGATCAGGCTGCCAAACCGAATCACAAAAATCAATATCACAAAAATCAGTTTCAGTTTCAAGTGATTTTTGTTCCAGCAACTTCTTAATCAAAATTCCGTCCAATGCATAAGAGGATGCAAAAAAATCATCAGCGATCAGTGCATGTATAGAAGAAATCAGATCAAAGCCTTTTCTTTTAAAAAAAAACGAATCAAAAGATTTTATAGCACAAAAATCAGTTTGTTGCAAATCAAGATCAAATGACTTTTCAAGAGGATGAAAACCTTTGTTATGTTCCAAGAACTGATCAAAGCTCAAAATATTTCCAGAAGTGATGTCATTGACATTTTTAAAACGTGTTTGATGAAGAAGTTCATCAGGTTTAAAAAATTTAAAAGAATTAATCATGTTTTCAAAAACAGATTTTGAAACACAAAATTCTTTCATCTTGTCAAGACCGAAACGAGTCACATCATGAGAACTGATCTTGACAAACATGCCAGACAGAGAATTAAACAAATCAGATTCCTCACAGTGCTTTTGAAGATCATGAGACAAAGGGGCAGGAGATGTGCCGGGATCAAAGCATAGATGACTCTCCCTAGCGATGGATGTGATGCTTGTTGCTTCTTCATCAAAGACTAGACCAGGTTCGTCTTCCTCATCAAATATGGGACCTAGACCATCGTCCAAGGGTCTCCTAGTGTCAAGACGTGGTCCTTGATGTGGGTAGTCCAATGGCTCTTTCTCAAAAACCTGTAAAACTAGAACAAGACTACTTGGATGCTCCGGTTCAAAATAGGTTAGTCTATTAGTTTCTTCATCATCAAGCATAAAATCAGATTTTGGAGAAGGAAGATCACAATCATCCTCACAAATGATCAAACTTTCCATTAGATCTTCATCATATTCATCATAAATGGGTAAAGAATCTGAAAAATCTTTTAGATCTTTAAGGTGGATTTCAGATTTACCTTTGTATTTTTCACTGATGAATATTGATGGCTCAGCTACAGGTGCATGTGTGGATGTGCTCTTTTTGTGGCTCTTGCTGACGTCCTTGAGTGCTTTCACCACTCCCTCTACAAGGTTGTCACAAAACTCTTGGACTTCAGACTGACTGAAAAATCCTTCTTTGATCAGCTTCATCTCTGGACGTTTTAGATTGTTCCTTGCACCTCTGCTTAGGCTTCTCATGTGGTCTTATTAGGGTTGGCCTTTCCTGGACAGTAATATAATCATCAAAAATATTCAAAGAATTTTGAGATGAAGATTTAAAGTAAGCATGTCGTTGGAAATTCTCTTTGCTACTCTCCTTGAGAAAAACCAAACATCTTTATCCTGAAAATTCTCAACACAAAAGGTTAGCAGATAAAAAATCCTCACTCTCTCAGGTGTTTAATCTCCCCCACTCAAGTGTTACACTCGAAATTTGGATGGTCACTCAAGAGTTTCTTCTCAAAGTTCTAAGAAAGACAATCCAAGTTTCCTGTGGGTTTTCCAAGCAAACAAACAATGAAATGATAAAAAAATCAAATGAGATAGGAAGATAAGAAAATTTGGTTTTGGAATCCCGCTTTAACCTCCTCAAAGGCCGGATATTTCCTCGGCGAGCAGGCTTTCTCTTCCACCACCAAATCACAAATCAAACTTTTCGAAATCTTTGAATTTTATTTTATTTTTTTTTTGATCTTTTTTTTTCATTTTTATATAGTGAATGGTAATGAGGGGCCCAGATTCAAGATAGAAAGAAGAAGAAGTGTTTGAAGAAATTTAAATGGAAGATGAGAAGATGAAAAGATAGTACCGGTTGAGTGGCTCTGATACCACTTGATACGTCCTAGATTCAGACAGGATCACTCAATCGGACTAAGGGGATATGAACTCGCCAAAGGGAGAACTGGTGGAATGAATGGTGACACAAAGGTTTGCATAAGGCCCAATGATACTACAAGACTTCAGTCGTTGCCCGATGTGACGCACCGGTCCAACAAAAGAAGGATCGAAACTTGGAGATAACCTCACCAAGAAACTAAGAAATGTTCTAAGAAAAGAACAAAAAGATAAACTCATAAAATGGGAAAAGAATCTGATTATTTCGTGGCTCTTGATTACATATTTATACTACTTGTGGTCAAAGAAAGACTAAGAGTTTTTGTGGAAAACTAGAAACACAAACAAAGACTAAGACTTTTGACTAGAAATAAGTATGTTGTTGAATGCCCCTTGATCTGACCACGACTTTGACTCCTTTTATTGATATTTCTTGATGCAAATGGGCATAAGACCATCACCAAAGGCCTGGTCGAATTTGGAGTAAAACAAACCCAAATTGAATTTGTTATGAATTTTTTCGTGGGCTGAAAAAGGTCCATTTCGCCCAGCAACTAAACCATCTCCATCTTCAGTATCACTTCGCTCATTCAGCTCCAAGTTAGTGTCCCTTAGTTCATCCAGCTCCAACGTAATGTCACTTAGCTCACCCAGCTCATACAGCTCATCTACTCTCAGTTTAGCTGGTTTCAGTTCATGCACACTCTCTTCAGCTGGTTCTAGCTTGTGCACACTCTGTTTCAGCTCGTCCTCAGTCTCATCAGCTGGCCTTAGCTCATCCAAGGTTGCATAGATGATAAGGGAATTGACATGAACTGATGAGAAAACCTCGGTTAGGTCTAGTTGGTCGTCAAGATCGTCACCTTGGGATGTGTCCATGACCCAAGCAGGTCGGTGCTCGAACCGGGGTGTATCAAAAGGCTGATGAACCTTCGGTTCGGAATGTTAGGAAATGTAAAGTAAAGGAACAATATAACCGAATTTTAGGTTGTTTGTTTTGATGCATGAAAATAGAAGTAATAGGAAAAATGGCTGAGTAAGAAATGATGGAAAATTGATTGCTAAGTTGATAGAATTGACCTGCTAGGTTGTTAGGTTTGAATGTTTGATTTGATTGATTGATTATTGGACTATAGTGGGCGGTATTGAGCGTCCTCACTGAGTAGTTTTGTATGCTCATTCCTCCTTTTGTGATGCAGGTGATGAGTAGTTGTTTGGACTGGAGCGCCGGACGATGAAGACCATCAGGACGGGGTATTCATTATTGGATTGTTATGGGATTTTCATGGGAATTTTTACGAACAGTATTTCATACGATTTTGATATATTTACTCGGATTTATCATTTTAACTACAATATTTACAAACCAATTTTTTACTTAGAATTTTTATTATGACTTCGCAACGATTTCCGTGTTGGGGCGTTTTAATTTTGTATCAGAGCGGCTAGACCAGTCAGCCCCATTTTCGCTGGTTGTTTTTCCATAATTGGGATTTGTGGGAACAGGTGGAATGTACCATTGGTCTTAGTCTCATGCGAAAGATAAGTGTTTATGATTATGTGAATGTCTGTTATGAATGTGTGTTTTGATTGAATTTCTTAGTATAATGGCTAAGAGAATTGCTGGATGAACAGGTGTTAGTGTGAGCTAACTTAAGTGTCAATGCAGATGGCTAACACTAGGAGAAACGTGAGGGATGGTAAGGAAGAGAATGAGAATGTGGGGAACGTGGGAAACATTGGGGCCGATGGAAGAACTGGTGTTGTGGGGGTCGATGGTGTTGCAAGGGGTGCGACCAATGACGAGATACCACCCCCACCCCCGGGTGTTCCTCCAATGGATGCAGCAATGGCCAACATGATGCCAATGATGCATGCATTCTGTATGCAGATGTTTCAACATCTTCAACTTCCTGTTGCAGCCTTGGTTCGGGAGGGAGAGGGGGCAAATGGGGTGCAGCAAGGACTACCACGGGCCCCAAGCTATTTGGAGCTGATGAACCATAGGAGGAACCTCAAGACGGGACAGCTTACTGGTGGGTGTAAGCCGATAGAAGAAGACGAATGGAGGAGTCTGTTGGAGCATAACTTTCTATCGCTGCATTGCCCAGATGAGCACAAAAGAGACCTTGCAGTCTTTTTCCTTGAGGCTGATGCATATCAGTGGTGGCAAGGATTGCTTCGTAGAGACCCGAGAAGGGTGCACGATTAGGAGTCGTTTAAGGAGGAATTCACGAGAAAATATTTTCCAACCGAGGCTCGTATCAAGTTGGATATCGCGTTTCTTGAGATTCGTCAAGGCGCAAAATCGGTATGCTACTACGAGCATGAGCTTAACTGGCTCAAACGATACGCTGGATGAGAGATGGATGATGAGCAGCATCAAATTGACAGGTTCATGCGCGGGATGAAGGCTGAACTTATGACCATGATGGTGAGCTGAGATTATCATATAGTTGGGGAATTTGTTGAGAAAGCAGCTTTGGTTGAGAGTGGACAGGATGAGGTTGCAAGGCATGAGCGTTCAACGAAGAATCAAGTGCCGTCATGGCCTAAACGAGTTGAGAACAAGGTGATCAGCGAGGCTGTGCCTACATGTGGAACATGTGGTAGGATTCATCGCGGTTTGTGTCGTCAATGTACTGGTGGTTGCTTCAATTGTGGAAATATGGACCATGAAATCCAGGATTGTCTTAATGGAGTTGCAGGGAATTGCTACCGTTGTGGTGTTGCTGGACATCTGTCTCGGTACTGCAAGGCACCAGAGAATTCGCAACAAGCTTGTACGCGTGGTGAACGTCCGGAAGAGGATCAGCAACCACCAGCTAAGAGACAAAATATAGCACCAAGGGTGCATATGCTGGACATGGAGATTGAGGCAAACCCGATCGATGGTAATTTCTGTCCCTTACACCAATTGTTTGAATGGAATGGTTAGCCTAGGGAATGTGTGAACGGTTGAGTAGAAATTGTTAGTGTTGGGGGGAACTGAATTGAAACCCACACTTTGTTTGACTCCGGGGCGTAGCATTCATTTGTGCGTCCTTGATATACTATAGATTTTACCAATTTTATCTATGATATATATAACATATTTAGAGTCTTTTATATGCATTTGGTATTGTTTTAGAGTATTTACAGGTCTAGATACTTATTGGAAGCAATTGGAGCTTTTGGACTATTTTGGAGCAACTAGGATTGCACAGCAAAAACCCAGAGCCGGATCCAGATTTATGAATGGATCATCGATCGACGTCACACACTGTGCGTCGATCGACGATGAAGTCAGCAGAAAGATTGAGAAACTACAAATTTTACATAGAAGTCTTATTAATTGCAAGACAAGTCCCTCGCCGAAATTTAGACTATTTCTAAACCCTAAGCTGTATTATTCAGAAACTAGGCAGTCACATAGTTACACCAGAGTTTTAGAGGTTGAACACATAGCTACATCTATTGGAGAGCAAGATCTTATCATCATCACAGAGAAGATATTGAACTCCTTATCTTTTTACCCAGTCTATTTTATGCAATGTATTCATAATTTAATGATGTTCTTTATTACTATGTCTTGCTAGATCTCTATTAGATTTAGGGTTATTCAATGGTAGTAATGTATTGGTGATTTTATAGAATTGTTAGGGTAATCTTCTTAGTTCTTTGTTTAAGTTGCACTTAATGCTGAGTTGAATTCGATCACTTCAACCTTAGAAATTAGGGTTCTATAGTTCAAGCGAGAGCTTGGTTATAACCTGGAATATAGCTTAAACAATCTAAATAGCTAGTAACAATCGAGAGTTGAATTATAAGTTTAGAGAATCTATTAAACTACAAAATCGATACTGTTTAGAATAAGCATCGATCGACACCATCGTATTGCTATCGATGGACGCTCAGCCGAGATAAGCGAGAGTGATCTCCTAAACCCTAAGGATTAAATTGAGAATGATACTTAATAAAACCCTAATAATATATTAATCTGCATTATTAAAATCTACCTGAGAATTTCCCCTAAGTCTAATCTCTTAAATTAATCTTCACAAACCAAATGAATCTTAAAGATCGCTTTTATTGTTATTGTTATAGTTCATCTAGCTTTAATTCGAAAACAATAAGTCTATTGCGCAATCCTAGAGTCGCTGTGGATTTGATCCCTAAGTACTACATTGAACCTCAGAGAGTAAGTGGGAATATAGGGTTAATTTGAAAGTGAGAAAAGTGAAATAAAACCCCACATCAAATTTGGCGCCGTTGCCGGGGACTCTTTCTTATTGCCATTAGATTTCGTTTAGAATATTGTCTAGATTTTTACTTTACTGTTTGCTAAATTATTCTTTCCCTTCACACAGGCACTTAAAGGAGAGAATATGGATTCTGGATAACAACTATCAATCGACGAAGATTATCTGGAATCGATCGACTCTAGATCATTTTTGTTGGACGACACTCGTCTATTACCATCTATTGATACCGATCAGCCAGAAGCAGCTAAGTACGCCTTTACTGAATCTGATAATAAGAAAGTAGTCTTGATAGAACCAATGAATAGTAAAAGCAATGAAGCAGGCCAACTATTTTATTATTAGGAAGCTGCCATTCCTAATCAAATCACTAAATCTCCAAAGAATGAGGTAAAGCTTGAATTGCCAATGCTCGAATACCTAAATCCCAGCAGAACTTATTCTAATAGGTCTGCGATTCGATTTTCTGATAACCATGCTGGAAGCTCTGAACTTGATATTGATTTCCTAATTATGGAGCGAAAAATCAGTTCAGTGGTTCTCCTACTGAACACCCGAACGATCACATCGAGATGTGAGAAGACATGGTGAACGACGATTTCCATCGCTGCAAACTTTTCCTTTTTTCCCTAGAGGGTGACGCCAGGAGATGGCTTAACCAGCTAACACCAGGGTCCCTGACTTGTTGGGAAGATATTCAAAGCTCTTTCATAAATCACCTCTTTGACGAGGAGAGATACTAGGAAGCAAGAAGAGAAATATCCACTTTCGTTCAAGGTAGTCGCAAATCTTTTAGAAACTCCTAGACTAGGTTTAAGAGATACCAACTTTCGTGTCCGCACCATGGATTCTCATAACCCCAACTCATCAACACTTTCTATAGAGGACTATACCTAGAATATGAAACCATCCTTGATACACCCAACGACGGAAACTTCGGCACCCGAAGCCCTACAAGAGCTAAAAGGCTAATAGAAAACATAGCTTTAGGTCGAGCTTTCAAAAAAAAAGACACGGAAAGGAAGGAACCACCATTATTCACAGAGGAGGAGCACTCGGTCTGAGTTAGAGAAACTCTGGCATCAGTTGCAGCCCTTCTGGACGGAAATAACTTATCTCGATATTACGATGAGAGCAACGGTGCCCCTTCCAACTTTGAAAAACGAGTTGAATTATCTGATGTGATGAACCGGCATGATCAACGTTTTAGGGAAGACACTGGCAATCTCACAAGCAACTGCGAAACCACTGTGAAAATATAAGAAAGAAGATCGAAGTCAAAAATGAACCAAGTTTTCACAGGAAACCGTAAAATAGCCGCCGACCTCAATAACAAGTTAGATCTTATATACTCAGAAATGACAGAAAAATTTGAAACTCTGAGCGAACACATTAATAGAATCGACAACTAAGTGGCGAGCAACGCTATGTCCATCAGGAGAGAGGACGTATTTTTAACTGGTAAAACGGACGCTAACCCCAAGAATAAATGCAATGTCGTAGCTATACGAAGCGGTCGACAACTCACCGCTGGCGTTAAAGAGAGTATCACCATCGATGAATTCAAGAAAATCGCAACAAACAAAAAGGAAATGAAAAATCACATCCCATCCCACTCAAAATGTACGGGAAGAATCCTGATATCCTCCGTGAACCTAAATGATGATCTTGAGGAATTAATTGTTGAATCTAAGGGAAAAGGCATAGACGTAGGAGACATCAATTGACACCTCCTTACTGGACATCGATTGACGCGCTGAGTCTATAATCGCTCAACCCTCGGATCATAGAATCGATTGACGCCTTGACCCAGAACCAACCGAACCGGTTAGGACAAAAATCTACCATGCCAACGCTCCCTTTCCTTTGAAAAACACTAAGCAGAAGAAGAAGCAGCTAGACAAAGCAATATGCAAGAAAGCGTTTGACAAAATAAACATTGAGATTCCACTAAGCGTGCCATTCACATCTCGTCCGCCATTAAGTAGTACTTGAAAGATGCAGCATCGCGAGGATTGCATGAATCAGAACACTGCGTGATGATGGTATCCGAAGAGGTGAGTGAAATCATTAGAGGAAAAACTCCAGTTAAAATCCTTGATTCAGGTAGTTTCGTTTAAGACTGCACTATTACAGATGCGAGATTTCAAAAATCCCTCTGCGATTTAGGCTCTAGTGTAAACATGATGCCTTACACTGTTGCAGTCACTCTCGTGCTAACACAATTTCAACCTACCAGGATCACTCTCGCTTTAGCTGATAGATCCACTAGAAGCACGGAGGGTATACTTGAGGCGTACCCGTACACATTAATAACTGCGATATACCTGCAAATTTCATAGTGCTTAAATATGAGCGAGAACCTCAAAATCCAATTATCTTAGGAAGACCTTTCCTGGCCACCGCCAGAGCGATCATTGATGTCAAGGGAGTACATATATGCCTCCACATCGGGAAGATATCGATGGTTTTTGACATGTAAAATATAAAAAAACAACCTTTATCGACAGTCAAACCTACCATATCGATCATCTTTCTGATCTAGTAGAAGAATCATTCATAGATAAGTGCACGAATGAACCTTTAGAGAAAGCAAGCAAATCCCCTGAAGACATCCCTACGTTAGAAGATCACACTAGAGAGTATACAAGGTTAATTGAGGCCACATATGGAACTTTCAATATTGACATCGAAGATCTCGATCTGTCGACCCCCGTCTATCAAAACCACAAGATATACATAGATCGACAGCGCATTGCAACTGACGATTGGAGCAAAGCTAAAGCACCTAAAATCGAACTTAAACCACTTCTAACTGGCCTTAAATATGCTTTTCTTTACGACAACTCCTATCATGTCATCATAAATGCCGACTTGAGTAGCGGAGAGCAAGCGCTATTGCTGAATAAACTTCAGAAGCACCGCAAAGCTCTCGGATATTCGCTAGATGACATACCGGGAATTTCTCCCGATTTATGTATGCATAGGATACACCTTCAAGATGAATCAAAATCATCCATCGAGCATCAAAGGAGATTGAAACCTAACCTGAAGGATGTAGTTTAAAAGGAAATCATGAAACTCCTAGAAGCAGGCGTCATTTATCCGATCTCAGACAGCAACTGGGTCAGCCCAGTTCATGTTATCCCACAGAAAGGAGGAATTACTGTGGTAAAGAATGCTATGATAAATTGATCCCTACTAGAACTGTCACCGGACACAGAATGTGTATCGATTACAGGAAACTAAATGCTGCCATACGAAAAGATCATTTCCCCTTACCCTTTATTGATTAGTTGTTAGAAAGGCTCGCGAGCCACAAATACTATTTTTTCTTGATGGATATTCCGGATTCTTCCAGATCCCCATACATCCGTACGACCAAGAAAAGACAGCCTTTACATGTCCCTATGGAACGTTCGTGTATCGCAGGATGCCATTCGGACTCTGTAGCGCCCCTGCGACCTTCCAAAGATGCATGATGTCAATATGTTGGAAGACTTCATGGAGGTTTTCATGCACGATTTCTCGTTATATGTTCCAAATTTCAAGATATGTCTCGATAACCTGCGTAAGGTATTAGCTCGATGCGAAGAGAACAATCTGGTTTTAAACTAGGAAAAATCCCATTTTATTGTTAACAACAGAATTGTCTTGGGAGACAAGGTCTCAGCAGCCAGAATTGAGGTGGACAGGGCAAATATTGACGTAATGACTAGAATGCCACCACCCACTAATGTCAAAGACGTTAGAAGTTTTCTAGGACATGGTAGATTCTATAGGCGATTCATAAAAGAGTTTAGCAAAATAACTAGACCCCTTACTGCATTTCTCTGCAAAGAAGTGAAATTCGATTTTACACCTGAATATCTCGAAGCCTTTAAAGCCATCAAGTCCGCACTCGTGTCTGCCCCTATTGTCCAAGCACCGGATTGGTATTTACCTTTGAGATTATGTGCAACGCCAGCGACTTCGCTGTAGGCGCTGTGCTTGGGCAGAAAAAGGACAAAATTTTGCACGCTACATACTACGCTAGTACGACCCTCGATGATGCGCAACACAGATATGCGACGATGGAAAAAGAGTTACTAGCTGTAGAATTTGCCTTCGAAAATTTTTGTTCCTATATAGTCGGTTCAAAAGTAGTTGTTCGCACTGACCACTCAGCATTAAAATATTTAATGAACAAAAATGATGCTAAACCGAGGCTTTTACAGTGGATTCTACTTCTCCAAGAATTTTATATAGAAGTAAAACACAAGAAAGGAGTAGAAAACGGAGTGGCAGATCACTTGTCACGGATAAGAGTAGATGACGACATCCCTATAGATGATTTTGTTACCCATAGAAAATGTCTACATAGCATAATCAACTTTCGTCGGTAGAGTTAGTTTGTCACATGAAATAGAATCGATCGACACTATGCTAAGCCCATCGAACGATTACATCCGTAAAATACCGATCGGTGTTACCCATACACCATCGACCGACGATGCCTTTGAGAAGGATGATGAAATAATCATCCCAATCGATATCAACGTCAATTGAAATCTTTCAACTCGAAATGACGATTCTCCCCGAGGAAGAAGTTTAAGTCGGGGGATGTGTGCACTTAACACCACCGTTAGACCTTGGTACGCAGATATAGTAAACTATCTTGCAGACGAAGTAGAACCGGAACTCTTCAAAGGATATCATACAAAGAAAATTTTGAGCGAAATCCGGAGATATCACTGGGATGAACCTTATCTTTACAAACACTGCTATGAAGGATTATATAGACGATTGTTGCCGAAATCAAAACTCTATAAATTCTATGTCATTGTCACGGATCCGACTACGCCGAACATTAGCTAGTTGTAAGACAGTGTCAAAAATCCTACAAGCAGGCTTTTGGTGGCCTACTATGTTTCGAGATGCTCAAGCCTATGTAGTGAAATGCGACCCCTGCCAAAGAAGAGGAAAAATCAGCAAGAGAAACGAGATGGAACAAAATTTCATACTTGAAGTTGAAGTGTTTGATTGCTGGGACATCGATTTCATGGGCCCTTTTCCTTCTTGAGACATAAAAAAACAGATACTGGTTGCTGTAGACTATTTATCTAAATGGGTGGAAGCGATAGCCACTCCAAAAAAATGATGCTGCTGTAGTCGTTAAACTCTTTAAGAGTATTATCTTTCCCAGATTTGGAGTTCCGCGAATCGTAATAAGCGATGGAGGTACCCACTTTATTAACAAAGTGTTCGAAAAACTGTTCAAGAGACATGGAGTTCACCATCGAGTAGCTACACCCTATCATCCTCAGACCAACGGACAAGTAAAAGTATCCAACCGTCAGATCAAAGAAATCCTAGAAAAGACGGTAGGATCAACCCGTAAAGATTGGTCTTTGAAGTTAGATGATGCACTTTGGGCATACCAAATAGCGTTTAAAACTCCATTTTGAACAACCCATTCCAATTAATCTATGGAAAATCTTGCCATCTCCTTGTAGAGCTAGCGCATAAAGCCGAATGGGCCATAAAAATATAAACTTCTATGCTAAATCCGCAGCAGAAAAGAGATTAGTTCAGCTAAATGTTCTCGACGAAATCAGATATCGCGCTTATGAGAACTCAAAATTCTAAAAGGAGAGAACGAAAGCCTATCACGACAAGAAAATTATTTTGCGTCATTTCGAACCGAACGATCAAGTACTCTTGTACAACTCTCGGCTATCTCTATTTCCTGGAAAATTATGTTCTCGTTGGTCCGGACCCTTCACCATCAAAGAAGTTACACCTTACGGGATAGTTGTCCTATTTAATCCTAAAGGAGAAGATTTCATCGTGAATGGGTAGCGAGTGAAACACTATTGGGCTAGAGGTGAAATCCCGCGAACCCAGACCACACGTCTAGAGGTGCCTACTCCCTACTAGAGGTGCCTAATCCGGATGGGTGTTGGGGTCTCACTCAGTTGTATGGATTCAGGTATGGAAGTCATAGGGCTTATGAGCCAGACTTCAAGGTTACCGGATGACACTAGAACCTGCCGGATGGGCGGATTGGTCTAAGAGGACATCTGGTTCTAGTCTTGTTATATTGTATTAATTGGACTGTCTATCTATGCTAATGTCGTGCGGGTGGTTGGTTGATTGACTTAGGATATGGTAGATAGTTTCTGTGTATTCTATGAATATAATGATTGAGGTTTGTCACAGTTCTAGGAGCCAAGCCAAGCATTGTAGAATCAACCGTTCTCTCTTCGATTATGATTAATGCTTATATTGGTTATGGTTTCAGAAACTGAGGGTGATTGTGGTCAAGCCAAGGAGACATGAAGATGCTATCAGTGAGAGGCTGTGTTGCGTGTGGCTAGATGATGTTAGCGATGAATTCCTTATCGTTTATGAGACTTGTAGTAACCTATGTATTGGATCACATCTTGTTAGGTAGCATCATATAATTCATTCCATATTCTTTTATTCCATCTGATCGATTGTTTATAAACCGCATATTTCCGAATATGACTTAGTAAATAGTTGATGAAAAATGAATCAAACAAGCAATGTTTCTGGAAAGTGAGCCTAAGTGTCCAGTTGGGTCGAACGGCCAGGATCGGGTCTTACAAGTGGTATCAGAGCGGAGTTGATTCGAGGATAGCGAATTATGGTAGTCCACACATGCAGCCAGATGATTAGGTCTTATGGCCAGATGATTAGGTCTTATGGTTCTTCCGATTTGCTTAGCCTTAGGAATTTTAGTATTGTATATGTTATATTTCCATACTAACATTGTTTGGTTCCAAGGTTGCGAGAGGCAAATTAGGGAAGTCACGGAAAAACAAGGTAGTGGCTGGTCAACCCATTTAGGTAGCCGGAGATGACTTCGAGCCGACTGGGTTACCAATCGATCCGGTGGAGATTAACACAGGTGAGGGTTTACCGAAGGATTCGGCTGGTCTTGCTGGGATAAGGGCTAAAGATAAAGGTATGTAGCCGCAGGTACGAGATGAGGAAGAGGAATCCTCCACCGCTGATCATACTGCTGGACGGGCTGTAGAACCATCCATGAAGGACATCCTGGAAGCCATGAAGGTCATGGGTAACCAAGTGTTTGTGATGACACAGATGGTCACTCCTCTAGTGAATTCATCGGTTGGTCAAGAAACACCAGGAGCTATGGCTATTCCCCTAGCTAATGGTAAGGCTTGAATCCCAGCCGAGGTGGTCGAGATCAACCCACCTACAAGGTTCACGAGAAAGGTGGACTATCTGAGTTTGTTGGAACACATATCCCGTCTGGGAACCCGACATTTCTCAGGTAGTACCAAACCTATCGTAGCAGACGAGTGGAGAAGCCGGCTGGTTGTCCCGAGGATTACAAATGGGACATTGCGATCCACTTCCTGGAAAGGGATGCGCATAATTGTTGGCTGGCTTTGGATAAGCGCACCAATGGGAACCTCCAAAGTTTTACGGAGTTCAAAGTGGAATTCAACCGCAAATACTTTCCTCCAAAAGCATGGGACCGGCTGGAATCCAAATTCCTAGATATGGTTCAAGGCCGCAGGACCTTACGGGAGTACAAGGAGGATTTTAACCGTCTTAGGTGGTTTGTGGGAAGGGAGCTTGAGGACGAGGCACTCCAGGTTTGTCGGTTCATCTGTGGCTTAAGGACCGAGCTGAGGACCCACTACTCGATCCGCACCTTCAGCACGGTGGCTGACATGCGTGTTGTTTACTGTTCTAACAGGATATAAATATCCTACACAATTAACTATCAAATTAACCCTTAATCCTAAGACACAATATAATACTCTTGCCAACATAGATCAGGTGTAGTACTTAGGGAACGAATCCACAGAGAACAATGGCACACAATAGATTTCTTATTCCTAAAGTTAAGCTGGGTGATTATATATATATTGGTAACAAGTAATCAGTCTAAGGAAATGTACACCCTATCATCCTCAGACTAACGGACAAGTAGAAGTATCCAACCGTCAGATTAAAGAAATCCTAGAAAAGACGGTAGGATCAACCCGTAAAGATTGGTCTTTGAAGTTAGATGATGCACTTTGGGCATACCGAACAGCGTTTAAAACTATATTAGGAACTACCCCATTCCACTTAATCTATGGAAAATCTTGCCATCTCCCTGTAGAGCTAGCGTATAAAGCCGAATGGACCGACAGGTCACATGTACGGCTTCGGCCGCAGTTATGGCTGCGGCCGCAGGTACGGCTGCGGCCACCGGTTTGGCTACGGCCATAGGTTGGCTTCGGCAAAGGCTGATGGAACTTCGGGTCAGAATATTAGAAAATGTTAAAGTAAAGGAATGATAGAACCTGTATCACCCGACCCGGCTGTCAAAGCCGTGGTCGATACGTCACGTCGCTCAGTCCATACACTGACCGAACCTCTCATTTATAATCCTTGTTGTTTAATTTCGCCTAAAGGCGAGGACTTTATTAGATCATAGCTTACGACCATCTTATTCAATTCATAGCTTAGATCCTTTCAACTTATACGTAGCGGAAAACTTCTCTACTCACCCATTGGAATAAATTCAATCTAATACCTCAGTCTTGGTTAGTTTACTCAACTACCAACTAGCTCAAAGTTCAATCCTAAAACTTAACAAGTCATACCCATCCGAGGTTCCATTTACCTAGACCATTCTATCTAATTCTATGTAGTATTGCATACCTTTCCAAATCCACGGAGATTGTTAGCTCATCGGTCCAGCTGTTCCAGCTGGCTGAGCTAGTACAATCATCTCATCAATCTGATATACTTGAGCTGAGCTAGAATTGAGCTGTTCCCAGCTGGCTAAGATAGTACATCCAGCTCATCTATCTGGTACGCTTGAGCTGAGCAAACACCTAGCAGTCTCCAGATTCCATGTAACTTTTCCAGCTCGTATACACTTCGACCAGCTGCATTGAGCTCATTTCCACCTCCTTGCACATACATGAACCCTTCTCTTTGGTACTTAGCCATTCAACCAACCATCCCCACTGACCAAGTTACCATAGAGAAGTCTTCAATGATTAAGGATACGACTCCAGCTCTTCTTAGCTCATGCACCATCCAGCATCTTTGCCTCATCGATTATCACATTATGTTTAACCACGGAACACACAATGCTCATCAGCTCCTAATTCAATCAACAACCACCCCACATGAATTAGAGCTGGTGAGACTTTACTCATATCCGATCGGCCAGGTAGACCACATTCCAACAACCAAATCAGACTTATCTTCCGAACTGATGGGTTTTCATTGTCTGATCGGCCATGGACAATATCCAAAACATCTGATCTGACTTGTTCAATACCCATCAATGTATTCAGTAATTAGGTTAGATCCAACGCCTTGTTCCATCATTATGGATCAGGTCGTCAATTATCAACCAGATCAAGTCATACACGGTCATCCTTGAACAATCACCCTTTTCGTTTAAGATACATTCATACCTCCTCGGTCCCCAAACCATTCGTACCCTTTCGGACCCGATACGTTTGTACATCTTGGATCACTTAGAACCTTTGAATACTTGTATCCTTTGGTAACTGGTACCCGTTGGTACTCGTACCCCTTGGCATCTTGTGTCCTTTGGCAACAAGTACCTTTTGGGTTGTTCCAACCGTTTAACTAAAGCGCCCAAAATTAGGTACGATCGAACCATTCGAGAATCTAACTTAAGTCTGGTCAATTGCCTTGGACTCCTTAAATAAACCGGCCAAGGTCCTAGGTTCACCATTTCATGAGCAATATAACTATTTTGGCCTTTACAGAAACCGCACAGTCCAACCGATCCATTACTTGGTCAATCGGACCATTTTTGTAACCGATCTGTTGGTCATTTATCCAACCTATTAGGACCGAATCAAAGCCTTATCTCAATATCCAAAACAATACCAATAAACCCACGGATCTTCCCTTACCAACACGAAGGTCATCCGGTCCATGGCTAAGACCCATTGGACCATCCGTCAATTCGGCTATGAATCATGCTCCGTGTTTTGGTTCCACTCGGACATGACCTTGGCTGTTTACCAAGACGATTCCGACACCACAACATACCATTCCTCACGCAAATACAGAGTAGAGGATGAAGAGAAAGTAGTTAAAATCGAGATGGAAGAAATTGGATGAAACCAATGCAAATCCGGCCCAACAATCCGATCAAACCGATCAATTGTTATGGGCGATGGTTCCATGGCCACCCCCATCACCTTGAACGTGTGCTGTGGAATCTTAAAGCCCTTTTTCCAAAACTTTATATTTTCCTTTGGTTCTTATTCCAGTCGGATTGCCTTTACACAATCGATCTCCACCTTACTGTTGCTTAACTACAACAATATCTACCTTGTATGATCGATTCCTCTCTCTCTCTCTCTCTCTCTTTCTTTCTTTCTTACTCTCTCCTTTCTCTCTGTATTTCATTATGAAACTAATGTCATATGTCCCTTATTTTCTTGCCCAGACTCCTATATTTATAGAAGAAGTCGTGGGTAACTGCCTAGGCCAAGGAGACACCCTTTTGTTGGCGAATGGGAACCTTTTGGTCCCATTGCTTTGTCTCAGCCATAACTGCTCCCACATGCACACTTTACCCTATAACCATCATGTGGAAGATTCCAGATGGACCTACTCCCATCCTTTAGGCCCTGGACCGAGCCCATAGACTTCCCAAGCTATTGGCCCAACGGTCGGACCTCCTGACCCAACCGGCTGACCCTACCATGGCCCTAACTGTTCCAACTGCCCAAGACCATAACACTCCGTCAAGCTGATATGAGCTGACTCCCATCTGGCCCACCTGAGTGAGATAGTGATACAGCTTAGGGAGTTGACCACACTCACTGTGAGCTAGCCCGAGCTAAATCCAGCTGATCCAGGTTGTTGTACTTAATACCGACTTGACGTATTACTCGTCGAGCTGGTTTTACCTTATCTCCTACAATATTTGGTTAAGGTTTAGCGTCCTAATTCCCTTAACCATCCTTTTAAACCATGGAACACCTGTCTTTAGGTCATATGACCTGACTGGTTTGCTTCCTCAAACCATGGCCAGTCCCGACGATCCTATCCAGGATCAAGGACATGACAAATCTGCCCCACTTGCGATGGATTCATCCTTGAATACAATGGTGAGTATATCTCTTCTCTTAATGGAATGTTCCATCCGAACTTATTCTTTTCGGATCGTGGAACAAAACTCGATTTGTTCCTAATAACCAAATGACATCTCTAGTGATCAAATCTCTTTGACCATCGTTGTATAAGTCTCCCCCACTTGATAAGGATTAAACCAAAAATCTATCAAGTGGTCCACTCTGGTTTCTGCTTATGGCACCCATCAAGCATACACACAGTGATACTTGTAATCCTAGCCAACGACATACTTCGCGTCACTGTCCAAAGTCCTTAGGTTGCGGTCCTAGTATCCACCAAGTCTATGTCCCTCTTCCAAATATCTTCTTCGTTAGACTTTATTCTTCCTTTGATCATACTCAACGACTATATCATTTCCAGTCCCTAGGAAACTACTATAAACTCGAGCTTTAGTAGATTTAACCAATTTGTAAGCCGCTCGATGTAACAGACAGGTCTTAGTGAACTCGTTCCATACTTTTAGGCTACTCGCCTCAACACAAGTCCTAGAAGACTGTTCCGATCCTTCAATCGATTATGGACTCTAACCATAATGTATTGAATTGTCCTTTATCCGACCACTACCTTTCACAGCTTGGCCATACTATGATCTTAGTTCCTATCAAACTAAGTCGCCTTATTTTTAACTTCTATCCATCATTAGACTTGGTCAAAATATTATCCTGGCCTACTCATGGGCTCGACCAAATTGCCAAACTTGTCAACTTTTAGGCTTTACCATATTGCGGTCCTTGTCCACTCTAGGAATCAACCGTCTCATCTCAACCATAGGTCCATCTCCGAATTGGTTGTACTGCAATCCTCTTCCTTCACTGGACTTGATCATCCTGAACCCAACCTTAGGTTGATCTCCGACTTGGTTCCACTGCGACCCTGATCCCCTCACGGACGTGGTGGTCTTATATAGTAACTCCTCAAGTTTCTTCTTTAGCTAGGCCATCTCGGCAGGAGCCATACGGTACGGAATTTTGGATATTGGGGCCGTCACAGTTTTGAAATTAATGATGAACGGGTTTGCAATATCTGGAGGAACTCCCGGTAGCGCCCGAAACCCATCATGAAACTCGTGAACCAACGGCATCCCATCTGGTTCACCCCTAAGCATAAACGGTAGCCAAAAAAAATCCTCACAACCTTTTCCAAGCATCCTTTCCACCTGGATAGCTGAAACTACTAAGCGACGAAAGGTCGTCTGTATAACTTGGAACCTGATTGGGGGTCCACACCCACTCTCAACTGCACCATTCCCTGGTGACAATCTAAGTTGGCCTGATTCTTTCCAAGGCAATCCATGCCCAAGATCACCTCATGATTCTTTAGGCGTATCACAACCAGATCCACGGGCATCGCCCTATCATGGATCATCACTGGGATGTCCCTAACCAGGCCTAGTGAATGAATTACTTGCCAACCGAATGCATTCGATATACCGAGACCATTCCTTTCCTCGATACTAAACAATCCCCAACTTGATTGTACCACGATCCTTGTCCCTCTCTAGACTTGATCGTCTTTATCATGACACTGGTCCACTACCGGACTTGGTCAAGGTATCAGACCCTGGTATCATACAATCATGTCTTCTTTCATATGATCTTAGTCAGTCCCGACTAGATCCCTCTCGGACGTAAGCATGTTAGTCGACCCTGATCCCTTTCCTGGACTCATTGCCTAACCAAGCATGATCCTTTCCCTAAGTCACTTGCCGTACCTGGAAAGCCTTAGATGATTCCTCGTGACGCCTAAGGTAACACCTACTGTTGGTCAAGTCCTGGTTGGTTCACTTAGACGCCTAAGCCACTTGCACCAACCTTGGTCGATACTTAGCGGGCCTGTCTTGTTTCCCTAGGCTGCTTACCCCAAGTGTACCCTACCTTAGATCAATCACAATTTCCGAACACAGTTTTACAAACTATGTTCCCATGGACAATACCTCGGTTCATGGCCACAACATAAAGAATTGTCCCATAACATCCTTCATGGCATTGCCAACCACTTAAATATTTTCCTTTACATTAGGTACCTAAATGAGTATGATTTCGGTTTAGATGACACATTTGGAAAATATCCCATACCATTCCCCAAATGGTAATACTTCCATTAATGTCCCATACCATTCGCAAAAGCATTTAATTATATACCTCAGTCCCCATCATGGTAGGATACCCAACATCATGCTCTTCCATCGAATATGGAGAACATAACGAGTTTTATCTTTTCTTTCCCTGAGGTTGGGTTCACCTTGGAATCGTTCTTCCCATGCAACCTGATCTAAGGAATATTACCTTGACTTACACTGAGTCCGCAGTGATCCATCCGACCATAGTTGTGTACTAGTCATGTAAGGTTTCCATTAGACATCCTCTAATCCCCACTTATTCTTAAACTTTCGCCAAGGAGTAACCCTTACCAAAAATATAGTGCTGATCCTTTCCCCACCACAACCACTCTCTGGTCCAAGTACTGCCCTTGGTCATTCCGTCCATAGGCTATAAGTTTTACATTGCTTTCGTCTTTCAAAACCTTCCATCACTTCTAATTAACTAGATTGACCAACCTTCTGGTTTTAAGGTTCTTTCCCTTAGAGAGTCACGTGGGGTGTGTTTTAATGTTTCAATAGGGTAATATTGTCCCAAACAAACAGCTGTCAAATTAACCCTTAATCCTAATACCCAATACAATATACTATTGTCAAGAGAGATCGGGGTGTAGTACATAGGGATCGAACCCACAGAGAACAAAGGCACACAATAGATTTCTTATTTCTAAAGGCTAAGCTAGGTAACTAAATATATTAGTAGCAAATAATCAGGTGAAGGAAATATTCCTTATTAGAAGGTATAGAAGCAATATGGAAATATGCTAATAATATGAATCTGGAAATATGCTAAAGATGCAAATATGGAAATATTCTAATAATGTAAATATGAAAATATGCTTGTAATGTAAATATGAAAATATGCTTGTAATGTAAATAGGGAAATATGCTAGATATAGGGTTTAAGGCAAGTGGATTATAGTAGATAGAAGTTAAAGATATTTAATCATAGAACTCAAAATCTAATGTAAAAGACATCAGCTCTCGTATGCGCGCCTAATCTATTGACAAAGTCCAATTTCTCAGCTCTCGCTTGTTGACACGGAATGACCATCGACCGATGGCAATGATCCTGTGTTGATCGACGGTTTCTTGAATCAAGCGTTATGACCGAGTTCGATAAGTTCCTAGATTGACTAAATTAACTCCTATTTCTTATATCAACAACTTAGCAAATACTAGTCTGACTCACCCCTCTATAGCAGGCTTTACCTTGGGAGTATCGATCAAGGGACACATGGACTCTTACCTCTTCAAGTATCTAAACACACGTGCAAACTTCTCTGATTCCTTTTCTCTCTTTTCTCACTTCCTCTCAGTCAATGTCTCCCTTCTTTTGAGGGTATCCTTTTATTTTATTTTAAATTGAGTGAGATATTTGGATAGGCTTCCATGAATCAAACCCTAATGGTTTTTGCCACCAGATCTTGTTCAAATTGTTTTTGACCTTTTTTTATCTCTTTCTAAAATCATATGAATCAAGCTTTAATGGTTGAAGCCACCAAATCATGTTCGACTACTTTTTTAATCTGAAGGGGAGAGAGAGGGCAATCAGAACCACACAGACTTTAACCTTCCAGACTTGCAGAAGGAATCTGATACAATGTATACCAAATCCCAAAGCAAGCAAATAATGTCAGGATTAGTGTTGGAAATCAGCTTTGGTTCCTCCAAACTTTCTAAGAAAGTGTGATATGGTGGCAGGATAATCCACTTTGGTATCTCTAGTAATCTCTATAAATAACCTTCTAAAAATGGTGCTTATAGCATGGTTAGTCAATAATAAATCTAGGTCATAGTCTCCTTCTTGACTCAATAAAACTTTTTTTTTAAAATTACATATATGGATATAAATAACACTCAAAAACAATCAAATAGCATTAGCGAACCTCCCCTAGACTTAAATTACACTGTCCCCACTGTAATCCGCCCTGGATTGGTTTAAAAAAATTAAATCATAAGTAATTAGCTTAAGTATAGAACTCGTTACCTCTCTCTTTAAGAGAGCATCGATCGATGGTGGGATATGGATGTCGATCGATGCTAAACCGAAAAGCTCCTATTTCTTATAAAACCTAAAATAAAATACAATATCAGTAATACCTCCCCAAGACTTAAACAACACTCAGTGTTATACAGTATGAGATTGGGGAAGAAATAAATCATAAGGACTATATTTAACATGGAAAAACTGATACACCTGCTCGCTGATGGTGACCGTTGATCGACACAGTTAAGTGCCTATCGATCGATGTTTTGTTTAGTCTGTCGATCGGCAGTGATCAAGTGTCTATCGATGCTCTATGCAGATTGTCTTTCCTCTTTTTTTATCTGAAATAAATAAATGCGAAAATTAGTAATAAATGAAGAAGAAAAATTAATTAAAATTTACTAAGCAGTGGTTTGTCTCCCACTCAGCGCTTGGTTAGAGTCGTAAGCTCTACATTGGGAATGTTCTGACTAGAAAGGATGTTGATCAACACATGGAAAACAAGTGGCTACATCTCTGTTGCTCTTCTGAAACCATGTACCAATGAAGTTTCTGATTGCCTCATCTCCTCTGATTTTCTCTTTTTCTTGATGATCTCCTTAGTGACCTCCAGTGAATGCATTCTTCTTTGTAGATTTTCAACACTGCGCTGGCGCATTCTATGTCTGGCTGCTGTAGTGTCTGACATTTCCTCTAGTTGCTGAGAAACATCTTCCTTCATAAGGTACTGAGAAAAAACAATATCAGAGAAAATTTCTTCTGGGTAGCATTCTGCGGTGAACTTCTCTCTGTCGAACTCAGTATCGATCGATGGTAAGGTGTTGCCATCGATCGGGTCACTCCATCTGGTCTAGTCGCATGTTGTCTCTGAAAAGTATCCATGTCTTGCTTCATCTCATCCATGCGTGTAGTAAAATTCGTGAGGCATTTATCTATGGGATAGTAAACGTCATCAAGCCTCGTATAGAATTCATCCGTTGACATCTTCTGAGATTGGTAGATCTCATGCACAATATCATCAATCTCTGCTCTGCTATATGTCTTATGCTTCTGCTTCGTGTTGTTGATCGATGCTGGTACCTGTGTGTCGATCGGTGGCTGTTGCGAATGTCCAAAGAAATTTCCTGATCGTCCAGCCATGAAGGGCGTCTACTACATCTTTCTTCGGTAGAGTCAGAATTCTCCCATAAAGACCTTGTGCACGTCCTTCTACATCCCTGAAAATTCCATACTCATCGGGTCTGAGATAACCAATTTCTGTTTCTTCTGGTCCAAGTGAAAGGTTTGGTTTTCGTATGGTGTCGACCGATGGTCTGTGGTTGATGTCGATTGATGCTCGGTGAACAGACCGGTGCCCAAAAAGGTTTACAGCTCCATTGGCCATTGCAGCTATATCTGCTACATCCTCCTTTGTGACGTTTAGAATTCTGCCATCCATAGCTCTTGCGTGACCGTCTGGATCTCTCATAATACCGAACTCATCTGGCTGAAGATAATCAGCTTCTCTGTCGTGTTCTTCTGCTCAATCATGTTTGGTTTCTGCTTCGTGGTCAGTATCAATCGATGGCTTATGGTTTCTGTCGATCGATGTCGATTTCTCTGGTTCATGGGAAACCTGAAAAATTCAAGGCTCTTCCAAAGTAAGCCTTCGGTACTCGATCACCTCTTCTTCTCTATAATTTTCATCATATTCGATGTAGGCTGGGTTGTGATCGGAATTACCATGGTGGGAGTGGATCAGTTCTGGGGTATGGGTGTCAATCGATGTTGAAGGGTGGGTGTCGATCGATTGCTGAGGTACAAGACTGTCGATTGATTCTAGGGGTTGGGTGTCGATGGATGCTCCATCCGCCGATTCCTCATTACACTCGTAATTGCAGAAACAAGTGGTCACAAGCTCTACATCATTACACAATCTCGTCAGGGAAGGTTTATTCTTGTAGATTTCATAATAAATATTATGATCAATTAAGGAAAGGCACAACACAACATGTTTGTCTTCATATCACAGATAGCTCCTACGGTGGCCATGAAAGCTCTTCCTAGTAACAAGGTAGAGTTCCCATTGATCTGGATGTCCATCACATGGAAATTTATCGGTACTAGGACATCTTGAATTCGCAGTGGGACATCTCTGCATATACCTCCTGAGTCTACTCTAGAACAGTCCACAGAGATGAAAGAATCGTTGGAAGTCTATATTATGAGGTTTAACTTCTCTTCTATAACTCTAGGTATAATGCTCACTGATGATCCGGTGTCACATAGGACATTGGTAAATTCATGGTTTTTGATCTCACATGGCACCAAAAACATCCAAGGATCACTTTTCTTCTTTAGAGTAATTATTGGCTCCCTCCTAGTATGATCCTTGGCATCTTTATCAGCTATTGTAGGCCCTGATGAATCCCTCTTATGCTCTGGAGTTGTAGTATTCGTGACCTTTGGTCTATCAACTCGTTTTCTCACAGGGTAAAATCGATCGATGGTGCGAGCTCTGCGCCAAACGATGCATGAAGCTATCACTGATTCCATTGAGTTAACAAGAATTGTTGATCGATTCGTAGTGGCTTGTGTTGATCGATGTTTTTGTGGTCTGATCAATGAACTCTGATTTCCTTTCTTCTACGGGTTCTCTTTCTTTACTTCTACCCAAAAATCATCATCAATCTCAGCATTGACGGGATGCTTCTGCCCAGTCTCTTCTTCTTCTTTGACCAGAACTTTGTATTTCGTAAGGATTTCACTCTGATGCGTCATCTGACTTTCCAACATTTCCACGCGGATGCTGATATCTTCAATTTCTATGTTTAGGTGTAGGTACAGGAAATCTAAATTTTCATTGAAATCCACCATCATCTTCTGCTGTTCCCTCACTATCTTGTCAAACATAAGTTCGACAAGATACTGCTTGGGTATTAGCTTCTGCTTCTGTATCAGGGATAATAACCCCCTGATTGTCTATCCTTTGACCTGCTGCATTATGCAGATGACCGTTGCGGTCATGCAAGTCTCCATTCTCATTCTGAACCACAATTATAGGCGCAAACATCTGAACTCGTCTACTGTCGTCGATCGATGCGGATGAGGTGTTGTCGATCGATGGTATATGATCAATATTGGTCGATGCTAGAGATCTGGTATCGGTCGATGGTTGAGTTCTAAAGCTGGTTGATGCTATCCGTAAAGATGTATCGGTTGATGCTAAAGGTATGCCGTCGATCGATGCATGTCGTCTTTCTTTGCGGATCGTGCGTTCAAGTTGTGGTGGGTCATAGAATAGTAAGTCTTGTTCTTTCTTGCTCCTGGTACTCTTTTGCATGCACCTGAAAAACAAAGAAAAATAAAAATCAGTAACCTTGAAAGTAACAAACCTAGACTAAGTCCTAGAAAATAAATCTAATGGCGGTTAATGTCCCCGGCAACGGCACCAAATTTGACGTGGGGTGTGTTTTAATGTTTCAATAGGGTAATAATATCATAAACAAACAGTTGTCAAATTAACCCTTAATCCTAACACACAATACAATATAATCTTGTGAAGAGAGATCAGGTGTAGTACTTAGGGATCGAATCCACAGTGAACAAAGGCACACAATAGATTTCTTATTTCTAAAGGCTAAGCTTAACTATATATATTGGTAGCAAGTAATCATGTCAAGGAAATATTCCTTATTAGAAGGTATAGATGTAATATAGAAATATGCTGATAATATGAATATGGAAATATGTTAAAGATGCCAATATGAAAATATGCTAATAATGTAAATATGGAAAGATGCTTGTAATGTAAATATGGAAATATGCTTGTAATGTAAATATGGAAATATGCTAGATCAAGGATTTAAGGCAAGTGGATTATAGTAGATAGAAGTTAAAAATATTTAATCATAAAACTCAAACTCGTATGCGCGCCTAATCTATTGACAAAGTCCAATTTCTCAGCTCTCGCTTGTTGACACGGAATGACCATCGACCGATGGCAATGATCCTGCGTTGATCGACGGTTTCTTGAATCAAGCGTTATGACCGAGTTCGATAAGTTCCTAGATTGACTAAATTAACTCTCGTTTTTTTCTAGCAACCTAGCTCAACAGAATAGATTTCACTAGTAGACCATGCTCTCGCTTGGGCCTAACTATCCTATTATCAGGGTTCTAGTTAGCTACTCTAGAACACAAGCAATAAACACAATTCTATTAATAAATCTAATAATAACTTTTACAATTCTATTGTTTCGCTAATCCATCAGTACCATTGATAAAGCATAAACCTAGTTGACAATTACTGAGACCTAATTAAAGTAAGAAGAATAATCTGAATTAAATGCATAGATAAAATAATGGGGTTTCCAAGAACACTTAGAATACACTAGCAAATGCTAGTACACACACACACACACACAAAATCTTGCCCCCTTAACTCTAGCACACTTAGATAGCACACCTAGCATGGTGCAATACATAAAGTATAAATAAAACCCTAACTTCTAGGTAAAAACTTGTCAAAGGGTAGTCTTGTAATCTTGTGTAATATCTCTAACTTGGGCTTGAAAGTCGTCTGTCTGCGAAATGGATGTAGATCGATGGCATATGTGCAACATGGATCTATCTTGGTCATGTAACATCAGTCGACGCCAACTTTGTATCGTCGATCGATGGTAATCTCGTACTTCAATGATCAGCTATGGATTATTCCTTTCCAAATGCTCCAAAATCTCCAAGTATCTCCATATATCTCCAAAACGTACCTGGACTTGTAAAGACCTCAAAACATAGCCTACACACACATAACAGACCCTAAATAGAGTCTATAACATGGTCTAAAACTGGTAATAAATACGCTATATCAGAGAGTAAATCTTGGCTAAGATAATTAGTCTTAGAACTTCCCAGTTCTCAAGTACGATACCCTATCTCACCTCAACTCTCACTTGGCTCACCACAACTTAAGGTTTTATAGCCATCTTAGTCTTTTTGAAGTACTACCGGTTTGAACTTAGCTTCTTTTAGCATCGTCCTAAATAGGATCAACCATGCTCTGACTGTGGTCTATGCGTCACGTCGCTTGGTCCACACACTGACCGAACCTATCATGTATAACCCTTATTGCTAATTTTGCCTAAACGTGAGGTCTATCTTAGATCTTAACTTACGACCATCTTAGTAAATATATAGCTTAGATCCTTTCAACTTATACACAGCGGAAAAATTCTCGACTCACCATTGGACTAAATCCATTCTAATACTTGTTCTGGTCGAATCACCTCAGTCCTGGTTAGTTTACTCAACTACCAACTAGCTAAAAGTTCAATCCTAATCCTTACAAAGTCCTACGCATCCGAGGTTCCATTCACCTACACCATTCTATCTAGTTCTATGTAGTATTTCATACCTTTGCCACATCCACGGAGTCTGTTAGCTCATCGGTCCAGCTGTTCCAGCTGACTGAGTAGTACATCCCGCTCATCGAGCTGATACACTTGATCTGAGATAGGACTGAGCTATTCCCAGCTTTCTGAGATAGTACATCCTGCTCAACTAGCTGGAACACTAGAGCTGAGCTAACACCTAGCAGTCTCCAGCTTCCATGTACCTTTTCCAGCTCTTATAGACTTCGACCAGCTGCCTTAAGCTCATTTCCACCTCCTTGCACATACATGAACCCTTCTCTTTGGTACTTAGTCATTCAACCAATCATCCCCAATGACCTAGTTACCATATGGAAGTCTTCAATGGTTAAGGATACGCCTCCAGCTCTTCTTAGCTCATGCACCATCCAGCATATCTTAGCCACATCGATTATCACATTATGTCCAACAACAGGACTCACAACGCTCATCAGCTCATAATTCAATCAAGCAACCACCCCACTTTAATTAGACCTGGTGAGACTTTAATCATATCCGATCGGCCATGTAGCCTAGATTCCAACAACCCAATCAGACTTACCTTCCAAACTGATGAGTTTTCATATTGTCTGATCGGCCATGGACTATATCCACAAAAAAAAAAAAATTTGACTTGTTCAAAACCCACCAATGTATTCAGTAATCAGGTTAGGTACAACACCTTGATCCATCATTATGGATCAGATAGTCCATTATCAACCAGATCAAATCATACACGGTCTTCCTTGAACAATCACCCTTTTCAGTTACGAGCCATTCATACCTCCTCGGTCCCGAAACCAATCGTACCCTTTCGGACCCGATACTTTCATACATCTTGGATCGCTTACAACCTTTGAATACTTGTACCCAGTAAACCCATGGATCTTCCCTTACCAACACGAAGGTCATCTGATCCATGGCTAAGACCCATCGGACCATCCGTCCAATCGGCTATGAACCATGCTTCGTGTTTTGGTTACACTCGGACATGACCTTGACTCTTTACCAAGAAAATTCCGACACCAAAAGACACCATTCCCCACGAAAATACAGAGTAGTGGATGAGAAGAAAGTAGTTAAAATCTAGATAGAAGAGACTGGATGAAACTAATGCAAATCTGGCCCAACAATCCGATCAAACCGATCGATTGTTATTGGCGATGGTTCCATGGCCACTCCCATTACCTTGAACGTGTGCTCTGGACTCTTAAAGCCCTTTTTCCAACACTTTATCTTTGACTCTGCTTCTTATTGAAGTCGGAATTGCCTTTCCACAATCGATCTACACCTTGTTGTTGCTTAACCACAACAATATCGACCTTGTATGATCGATTCCTCTCTCTCTCTTTCTTTCTTTCTTTCTTTCTTTCTTTCTCACTCTTGCCTTTCTATCTGTATTTCCTTATGAAACTGATTTTTTATGTCCTTTATTTTCGTGCCCAGAGTCCTATTTTTATAGAAGAAGGCGAGGGTAACTGCCTATGCCAAGGAGACACCCTTTTGTTGGCGAATTGACACCTTTTGGTCCCATTGCATCCTTTCGGCCTTAACTGCTCCCACATGCACCCTTTCGCCTTTAACCATCCTTTGGCAGATTCCAGATGTACCTACACCCATCTTTAAGGCCCTGGACCGAGCCCATAGACTTCCCAAGCCATTGTCCCAATGGCCGGACCACCTGACCCAATCGGCTGAACTACCACGGCCCGGACTGTTCCAACTGCCCAAGACAATAACACTCCGTCCAGATGATTTGAGCTGACTCCCAGATCGCCCAGATGAGTGAGATATTGATCCAGCTCAGGGACCTGAACACACTCACTGTGAGCTAGCCCGAGCTAAGTCCAGCTGCATCCAGATGATCCAGCTTGTTGTACTTAATATCGAGCTGCCGTATTACTCCTTCAGCTGGTTTTACCTTATCTCCTTCAGTATTTGGTTAAGGTTGAGTCTCCTAATGCCCTTAACCATCCTTTTAGACCATGGAACAACTGTCTTTAGGTCATATGACCTGACTGGTTCGTTTCCTCAAACAATGGCCTGTCCCGACGATCCTATCCAGCATCGGGGACATGACAAATCTCCCCCAATTGTGATGGATTTGTCCTCGAATCCAGTGGTGATTATATCTCTTCTCTTGACAGAATGTGCCATCAAAACTTACTCTTTTCGAATCGTGGAACAAAACTCGATTGGTTCCTAAAAACCAAATGACATCTCCAATGATCAAATCTCTTTGAACATCGTTGCATAAGTCTCCCCCACTTGATAGCGATTTAACCAAAAACCTATCAAGTGGTCCATTCTGGTTTCTTCTTATGGCACCCAAACTTGTATACTTTTACCACAGTCTAGGGTCCATCAAGCATACAAACACTGATACTTGTAATCCTATCCAAAGACATACTTCGTGTCACTGGCCAAACTCCTTAGGTTGCGGTCCTAGTATACACCAACTCTATGTCCCTCTTTTGAATATCGTCTTCTTTAGACTTTATTCTTCCTTTGATCATAGTCAACGACTATATCATTTCCAGTCCCTAGGAAACTACTGCATTCTCGAGCCTTAGTATATTTAACCAACCTATAAGCCACTTGATGTAACAAACAGGTCTTAGTGAACTCGTTCCAAACTTTTAGGCCACCCGCCTCACCACAAGTACTAGCAGACTGTTCCGATCCTTCAATAGAATATGGACTCTAACCACAATGTATGGAATTATCCTTTTTCCAACCGCAGCCTTTCACAACTTGGCCATACTATGATCTTAGTTCCTATCAGACCAAGTGATAGGGCCTTATATTTACCACTATTGTGCCATGATATCAACCGTATTTAGAGTCTATTATATGTGTTTGGAGTATGTTTTAGAGAATTTTCAGGTTCAAGTACGTTCTGGAGAACTTTGGTGATTCTAGAGCTTTTAGAGATGCAGAACTGCGTAGATGCGTCAGATGTTTAGCTCTGGATGGAGTCCTCACCAGTGTGCGATTGAGCAGATCTTTTGAAAAAAGATATATCTTTGAATTATATTTCCAATGCCACCGGTCCATAGGACGGTTAGATCTAAAGTTAGCGCGATTTACTGAAGCGTGGTCTGTCTGCCTCACGAGAGAAAGCTGTCGAGGGGGTGAATGAGTGTCTATCGACGGCACAGCCTTGGTGTCGATCGATGATGATCCCAGAAGACAGGCCAGACTTGTTTTATGGCCTACTTAAGCCCCAAAGCCATCACAAATTACCAAAATACCCGTGGACGACCAAAAACCCTATTTATATGTTTCTATGCCATTGTTTAGGCACCAAGCTTTATTCTATCTATTGTTCTAGGGTTAGGAGAGAAGGGAGGAACTCCTTCAGATTCCTCAGGGAACTCCTTTGGTTCTTTATTTGATTTTTATTTTATTTTTATTATATATCTATTCTATTCATCTATGATTTATGTGACAAAGATCATGTCTGAATAGATTTCTTGTTAGGTTTAGGGTTTATTAATGGTATTGATGGATTAGCCAAACAATAGAATTACTAGGGAGATTATTAGATCTATCAATAGAATTGTGTTCATTGCTTGTGTTATAGAGTAGCTAACTAGAACCCTAATCATAGGATAGTTAGATGCAAGCGAGAGCTTCGTCTACTACCAGAATAAATCCTGCTGAGCTAAGTTGCTATAAAAAAACGAGAGTTGATTTAGTAAATTTAGTGAACTTATCGAATTAGGTCTTAAAGCTTGACTCGAGAGACCATCGATCGATGCAGGATAATGCCATCGATCGATGGTCATTCCGTGTCAACAAGCGAGAGCTGAGACATCGGACTTAGTCAATAGATTAGACTCGCGACGAGAGCTGGTCGTCTTTTACATTAGATATCGAGTTCTATGATTAATACCCTTAGGTTCTATCCTCTATAATCCATTTACGTGAAACCCTAGATCTAGCTATTAATTATTATTGTTTACTTACCAATCAATCAATTATCAAGTATAGTTTATTTACTTCTTATTAATTTATTTTCCTAGCTTAATCGTGACTGTATTGAGTTTATTGTGTGCTCACGCTCCCTGTGGATTAGATCCCTAAATACTACATTTTAACCTCTCTTTGCAACAGTAGTTTGTAGGGTTAATTTGATAGAGTTTGCTTTGAAATACATAAAAATCCTTATGTCAAATTTGGCGCCGTTGCCGGAGAGCAAGGATTCGCCATTAGACTCAATTTGTTTGATTTAGTCTAGGTATTTTTCTATATTAGTTTACTTACATAGAAATTTTTTCTTGTGTTTCAGGTACATACATATTAGTACCATGAAGCAATGAGGAGAGGATTTTTGGGTTCTTCAAAAAAGGAAGCTGCTGATTTGCGCACAATCCATAAGTTTACGACGGCAGTCAACACCCTCGAAGCAGTGCTCGTTAGCAAAGAGAAGCAAGCATCAATCGACACCAATATTTCACCGTCGATCGATACTAACATCATGACATCGATCGACACCCACACTTCACCGTCGATCGTTACTACTTGCAAGAAGATAGAGAAGGTCAAAGTACTCATACTGAGAGTTGACAAGAATGGCATCTTACGGGACAAAAGAGGTCGTGCGCACAACAGTGCAGGGCAATTGATTCATGCACAGGGGACTGCAATCCCTGATGCTACTGATGTTACTTTGAATTTTGGGATTGAACGACAAAAGGCACTTAGAGACTACAATAGGCCTGAGAATTTCTACGCCAAAACGTCTAGGATACGTTGTTCTGCACCACAAAGGAATGTCTTTGAGCTGAATCCTACATATATATCTCTTGTGGGTCAGAATCCTTTACATGATATTCCTCATGAATGTCCCAGTAACCACTTTGAATCATTCGATGATTCAGCATCAACCATTAAGTGCAATGGAGTCTCTGAATATTACTATTTTTGCAAACTATTCCCATACTCTTTTGCTGGAGAAGCATGCATGTTGGTTGAAGAGGTTGCCACCAGGATCTCTCATCACCTGGAATGACATCAGGAACGCCTTCCTCACCAACTTTCTCCATGATACTGAAGCAAATATGACGATCGAGATGGAATCTATGTTGAGATATATGGTAGAGGAAGAAGAAGAAGAAGAAGGATATGGAGAGCTGAGCAGAGTAGAAGAAGCCGATATTAGTATTCCGACTTCAGCATCGACCGACACTAAGACTTCAACGTCGATCGACGTTAAGACCTCAGCATTGATCGATGCCACTTGCGAGAAGACAGAGGAAATTGAATTTCTTATACTTAAGGCTGATGAGAATGGGATCTTACGAGAAGAAGAAGGTCGTCCTCGCAACTGTATAGGACAACTGATAATGCACAAGGAGCTGTGATCCCTGATGTAATTTCTGTTGCTGGGATAAATGACTTACAGATGAGCCGTGAATGATATGATTGGGCTACTCATAACTCTTATCAGGGTTTGCCTCATGAAGATCCGAAGAAAAAAATCGAAGAACTTGTGGATCTAGTCTCAAGGAGCGAACAAAATGAAGTGCCTGAATACCACATGCTCTGCAAGATCTTCCCCTATTCTATCTCTGGGAATTCATTTAGCTGGTTTAGTCGACTGGAACCACGATCTCTGACTTTCTGGGATGATATTGAAAGAGCATTCTTTTATGAATTTCTCGATGAAGCTGCAGTAGTTCGAGAAAAACAGATCAACGATAAATGGGACAAGATCCTTGAAATTTGGCAAATTAAGAAAGAAGACGAGATTCCACGACAGCTTCTCGAGTACGTAGCAATGGATATTAAGTATTGTGAATCTGAGGCGAGCAGAGCAGAAGAAGCTGATATTATCGATGTGACCTCGGTGTCAATCGACAATAAGATCTCAACATTGATCGACCCTAAGACCTCAGCATCGATCGACACTAACCCTAGTTATTGATCGACACCACTCGATATCCATGAGAGATTGAGTTATCTTCAGGATATTACAGACTCGACACTAGAGAGGACCGCTGTATCAATTTGTTATCATGCTCCAGATGTAGAAAGAAACATCACCATCAGAGATCTCTTGGAGCCAAAGGATAAAAAACATTTTGAATAGGAAAGCCACTATGGAGAAAGAAGAATGGTTTGAAGATATGCATCAGAACTCAGAGCAGAATCTTGATGACGATCATCACACTTCGAGAATAAATCTGGAAACTTCACTAAAAACTAGCATCGATTTACACCAACCTGATATCATCGATAGACAAACAACCTAGTGCATCGTTCAACACCCAAATCCCATCATCGATCAATACCACCTAGCTGACATCAATCGACACTCATTGTTGGATGAACAGCCAAGTTATATGATTGAACCAGGACCAGTTGAGGAGAGAACGCACGTGTCCAAGACCTCACATCTTGTTCTCCGGGAACATCTACGACCACCTATCTGCAAAGAAGAAGCTGCTGGTTTTCACAAAAGAGCGAAGATGGTACATGACCCTGTGAAGTTTGTTGTTCCCAGTGCTGTTTTTGAGGTTGAATTTCCTATTCCACCAGATGAAAGTGAGTATATGGATCCCTACAGTGAAGTATTTGATGATCCTCATCATATTATTATTTCTCATAATAGATGGACGTATGAAGGTGACGTTGACTAAGGACCATTGGTCCCAGCATCGATCGACACCATCATTAGTGAATCGATCGACACCATCATTATTGAATCGATCGACGTTAACATCAGAGAATCGATTGATATCAACACTAGATCGGCACTCATCACAGATCAGAGCAGAATGATCTTGAAGTGTTTCATAATATTTTTGATGGAGGCTCCATGTGATCAGACAAGTCTGGGGGAAAGAAGAAGAGGAACTGGAAGAAAAGGAAAAGGACCAAGGACATTCCTCAGTTATCATTGATTCCCCACTTCTTAGATGGTGTCACGAAATACAGAATGCACAATAGATGGTTTTACAGACATTTGCAAAGCTTCGATCATTCTTTATTGCTGAGATGATAGACAAAGGAGAAGAGTCTATGGAGTCTTTCACAAAAAAAAAGTGATGAAGCTGAAGATACTGGACATTGGGAATTTTTTTCGGGCAAGTCCCCAATCTCATCAGAACTGAATTAGAACTACAAAACGTCAAGCTAAAGACTATAAACAAGCGCTGAGTGGGAGGCAACCCACTATTTAGTAAGTTTTAATTAGATTTAATTTTTCATTTATGACTAATTTTCGTATTTATGTATTTCAGGTTAAAAAGAGAGATCAGAGGAAGATAGATTGCACAAAGCATCGATCGACACTTGATCACTGTCGATCGATGGAGTAACCCTATCGCCACTTAATTGTGTTGATCGATAGTCTCCATCAGCAAGCATATATATATCGTTTTTCCTTGTTAATTTGGTCCTTATGATTTATTTCTTCACCAATGTCAGACTGTATAACATTGGTGATAGTGTTGTTTAAGTTTGGGGGAGGTATTACTCATATTATGTTCTATTTTGAGTTTTATTTTCTATAATAAAAAAAGTAGAAACTTCCAGATGTACCATCGATCGACACTAAAGAATAAACATCGATCGACCGTGTATCATGACCATCGATCGACACCATCCATCTGCCATCCATCGACACTCTTTTACAGTGTCTGGTATTGAGTTTCTCTCTTAAGCTATTTACTTATGATTTGATTTTTCCTAACCAATCTGGGGCGGATAACACTAGAGACAGTGTAATTTAAATCTAGGGGAGGTTCGCTAATGCTATTTTATTGTTTTCGTGTTTTATTTACTACCTATAAATAAGTTTTTCAAAAAGTTTTATTCAGTTAAGAAGAGGACTATGATCAAGATTTATTATTGACTAACCACACTTTAGCACCATTCTTAGAAGGTTGTTTGCAGAGATTACTAGAGATACCAAAGTGAATCATCCTGCCACTATATCACACTTGCTCAGAAAGTGTGAAGGAACCAAAGTTGATTTCCAACACTAATCTTGACATTATTAGCTTGCTTTGGGATTTTGTATACACTCGATCGGATTCCTTCTGCAAGTCTGGAAGGTAAAAGTCTGTGTGCTTCTGATTCTCCTATCTCTCCCCTTCAGATTAAAAAAGGAGTCGAATAGGATTTGGTGGCTACAACCATTAAAGCTTGATTCATATGATCCTAGAAAGAGATAAAGGTCAAAAAGAAGTGAACAAGATCTGGTGGAATAAACCATTAGAGCATGATTCATGGAAGTTTATCCAAATATCTTAGACAATTAAAACAATAAAATGATACCCTCAACAGAAGGGAGATATTGACTAGGAAGAAGTGAGAAGAGTGAGAGAAGAAAGGAATCAGAAAAGACTACTTGTGTGTTAAGATACTTGCAGAGGTAAGAGTCCATATATCATTTGATCGATACTCCCAAGGTAAAGCCTGCACTTTTATTTTATGCAAAGAAATGAAATCAGTAGAGGGGTGAGTCAGACTAGTATTCCCTAAGTTGTTGGTAGAATGGATTTGGTTGCTATGCTAGGATAGGTATATAAAATTTCTATGTGATTACATGATAGGATGTGGTTGCAACAAATAAAGGAGATAGTTATACTTAGACATTATGTATGTCTCCGCTTTTCAAAATCTCTTTCACATGGCTTTGTTTGCTTTATGTCAAGCAAAAGGTTAAGTCTGGGGAGTTGATAAGGGCTGATATTTACCACTATTGTATCATGATATCAGCCCTATTTAAAGTCTATTATATGTAGTTGGAGTATGTTCTAGAGTATTTTCAGGTTCTGGAGAACTTTGGTGATTCTGGAGCTTTTAGAGATGCAGCACTACGTAGATGCGTCAGATTTTTATATATGGATGGAGACTTTCCCATGGGGTGATTGAACTGATATTTTTACAGAAGATATAGCTTTGAGTTATTTCCAATGCCACTGGTTTTAGGTCCATCTGACGGTTAGATCTAACGTTAAGCTTGTTTTACTGGAGAGTGGTCTGTCTGCCTCGCAAGAGGAAGCTGTCGAGAGATGAATGAGTGTCGATCGATGGCACAGCCTTGGTGTCGATCGACGGTGATCCCAGAAGACAGGCCCGACTTGTTTTATGGTCTTCTTGAGCCCAAAAGCCATCACAAATACCAAAATACCCATGGACGATCTAAAACCCTATTTATATGTTATCTAAGCCATTGTTGACGTCTACGCAAAGCTAACCAAGATTTATTCTATCTATTGTTCTAGGGTTAGGAGAGAAGGGAGGAACTCCTTCAGAGTCCTCCTGGAACTCCTTCAGCGTCCTACTGGAACTCTTTTGGTTCTTTATTTGATTTCTATTATATATATATTTTATTCATCTATGATTTTTGTGACAAAGATCATGTATGAGTAGATCTCTTTTTAGGTTTAGGGTTTATTAATGGTATTGATGGATTAGCCAAACAATAGAATTGCTAGGGTGATTATTAGATCCATCAATAGAATTGTGTTTATTGCTTGTGTTCTAGAGTAGCTAACTAGAACCCTGATCATAGGATAGTTAGGCAGAAACGAGAGCATGGTCTACTACCAGAATTTATCCTTTTGAGCTAGGTTTCTAGAAACAAACGACAGTTGATTTAGTTAATTTAGTGAAATTATCGAATTAAGTCATAAAGATTGACTCAAGAGACCATCGATCGATGCAGGATCATTGCCATCGATCGACGGTCATTCCGTGTCAACAAGCGAGAGCTGAGACATCGAACTTTGTTAATAGATTAGACTCGCAATGACAGCTGGTCGTCTTTTACATTAGATACCGAGTTCTATGATTAATACCCTTAGCTTCTATCTTCAATAATCCACTTGCCTAAAACCCTAGATCTAGCTATTTATTATTAGTGTTTACTTACCAATCAATCAATTATATGCTACAGTTTATTTAGTGCTTATTAAACTATTTGCCTAGCTTAATCGGGACTGTATTGAGTTTATTGTGTGTCCACGCTCCCTGTGGATTTGATCCCTAAATACTACAATTTTACCTCTCTTGGCAAGAGTAGTTCATAAGTTTAATTTGATAGAGTTTGCATTGAAATACAATAAAAACCCTCATGTCAGCAGTCACTGTCGAAGTCAAACTTGGTGTCCTTGCAGAGCAGCCTGGTCAGTGGTCTCGATATTTTTGAAAGATCCTTGATGAATCGCCTATAGAACCCCGCGTGTCACAGAACATTTCTGATCCCCTTGACTGATGTAGAAGGTTGCAAGCTCATCATTACTTCAATCTTTGCCTTGTCCACCTCGATCCCCTTTTCTGAGATTTTTTGACCGAGCACAATGCCATGTCGCACCATAAAATGACACTTCTCCCAATTCAGCACAAGGTGTTTTTCTTCGCATCGCTGCAGGACCCTGCACATGTTGTTCAAACTAACAGAGAAAGAATCCCCATAGACGCTGAAATCATCCATAAAAACTCCCAATATCTCCTCAATTAAATCAGTAAAAATAATCAAGTAAAAAGAATCCCCAAAGGCATCCTCTTGTAGGCGAATATACCATATGGGCATGTAAACGTTGTCTTCTCCTAATCATTTGGATGGATGGGATTCTGGAAGAAATCTTAATAAAGATCTAAATAGATGTAGTAAGGATGGTTAGCTAATCGCTCAAGCATTTGAACAATAAATGGAAGTGTAAAATGATCCTTGCGAGTTGCTGCATTCAATTTACGAAAGTCAATGCACATGAAATGGCCAGTCGCGGTCCTAGTTGGTATCAGTTCGTTTTTCTCATTGTGATGACTGTGATCCCACCTTTCTTAGGAACTACATGACCAGGACTAACCCATTTACTATCAGCAATTGCATAGATCACACCAACCTCTAGAAGTTTCATTATCTCCCTCTTTACAAAATCTTTTAGATTCGGGTTTAGCCTCCTCTGATGTTCTACAGAAGTCATCGATTCATCTTTTAGATGCATTCTATGCATGAAAAAGTCAGGGGAAATTCCAGGAATGTCAGATAGGGAATATCCTAATGCTTTACGATATTTTTGAAGCTCACATAAAAGCATAGCAGTTTCCCCATTATTAAGTTTAGAGTTCACAATGACTGGATATACGGAATTCAGACCTTAGAAAGCTTACATGAGCCCTGCGGGTAGGGATTTCAAGTCCATATGTCCTTTGATCGATACCTGTGTAGTCAGATACTTGTAAGGGTAGGAGTCCATATGTCCTTTGATCGATACTCCCAAGGTAAAGCCTGCACTTTTATTTTATGCAAAGAAATGAAATTAGTATAGGGGCAAGTTAGACTAGTATTTGCTAAGTTGTTGGTAGAATGGGTTTGGTTGATATACTAGAATAAGTTATATAAAGTTTCTCTGTGATTGACTTGATAGGATGTGTCTGCAATAAAGTAAGGTGACAATTATATTTAGACATTATGTGAGTCTTCGCTTTTCAAAACCTCTTTCACAGACTTTGTTTGCTTGAGGACAAGCAAAAGGTTAAGTCTGGGGGAGTTGATAGGGCCAGATATTTACCACTATTGTGCCATGATATCAGCCATATTTAGAGTCTATTATATGTGTTTGGAATATTTTTTAGAGAGTTTTAAGGTTCAGGTACACTCTGGAGAACTTTGGTGATTCTTGAGCTTTTAGAGATGTAGAGCTGCGCAGATGTGTCAGATGTTTAGCTATGGATGATGACCTTACCACAGTGAGATTGAGCTGATATTTTTACATTAAATATAGATTTGGGTTATATTTCCAATGCCACCGGTTTGAGGTCTATCTGACGGTTAGACCTGAAGTTATGCTCGATTTACTGAAGTGTGGTCTTTTAGCCTCGCGAGAGAAAGTTGTCAAGGGGATGAATGAGTGTCGATCGACGGCAAAGCCTTGGTTTCAATGAAAGGTGATCCCAGAATAAAGGGCCAACTTTTTTTATGTCCGACTTAAGTCCAGAAGCCATCGCAAATTACCAAAATACCCATGGACGACCCAAAACCATATTTATATGTTTCTATGCCATTGTTTAGGCACTAAGCTTTATTATATCGATTGATCTAAGGTAGGGGAGAAGGTAGGAACTCCTTCAGAGTCCTCCTGGAACTCCTTCGGTTCTTTATTTTATTTCTATTCTATATCTATTATATATCTATTCTATTCATCTATAATTTTTGTGTCAAAGATCATGTTTGAGTACATCTCTTGTTAGGTTTAGGTTTTATTAATAATATTGATGGATTAGCCAAACAACAGAATTTCTAGGGTGATTATTAGATATATCAATAGAATTTTTTTTATTGCTTGTGTTCTAGAGTAGCTAACTAGAACCCTGATCATAAGATCGTTAGGCGCAAGTGAGAGCATGGTCTATTACAAAAATTAATCTTGTTGAGCTAGGTTGCTAGAAACAAACGAGAGTTGATTTAGTTAATTTAGTGAACTTATCGAATTAGGTATTAAAGCTTGAATTCAGAGACCACCGATCGACGCAGGATCATTGCCATCGATCGGTGGTCATTCCGTGTCACCAAGCGAGAGCTGAGACATCGAACTTTGTTAATAGATTAGACTCGCAGCGACAGCTGGTCGTCTTTTACATTAGATATCGAGTTCTATGATTAATACCCTTAGCTTCTATCCTCTATAATCAACTTGCCCGAAACCCTAGATCTAACTATTTATTATTATTGTTTACTTACCAATCAATCAATTATCTGCTATAGTTTATTTACTGCTTATTAATCTCTTTCCCTAGCTTAATCGCGGCTGTATTGAGTTTATTGTGTGCCCACGCTCCATGTGGATTCGATCCCAAAATACTACAATTTGACCTCTGTTGGAAAGAGTAGTTTGGAGGGTTAATTTGATAGAGTCGCCTTATTCTTAACTTCTATCCATCATTAGACTTGGTCACAATTTGATCATGGCCCACCCATGGACTCGACCAAATTACCAACTTTGTCAACTTTTGGACTTTACAATTTTGCTGTCCTGGTCCACTCTAGGACTCAACCGTCTCATCCAAACCATAGGTCCATCTTCGAATTGGTTGGACTGCAATCCTCGTTCTTCACTGGACTTGATCGTCCTGCACTCAACATTAGGTCGATCTCCGACTTGTTTCCATTGCGACCTCGATCCCATCACGGACTCGGTCATCTTACCCAGTAACTTCACAAGTTGCTTCTTTAGCTCGGCCGTCTCGGCAGGAGCCATATGATATGGACTTTTGGATATCGGGGCTGTCCCAGGCTTGAAATCCATGATGAACAAGTTTGACCTATTCGGAGGAACTCCCGGTATCGCCCGAAACCAATCATGAACCTCTTGAACAAATGGTATCCCATCCGGTTCACCCCCCCCCCCCC
This sequence comes from Moricandia moricandioides, assembly GCA_905132885.1. Taxonomy (NCBI): domain Eukaryota; kingdom Viridiplantae; phylum Streptophyta; class Magnoliopsida; order Brassicales; family Brassicaceae; genus Moricandia; species Moricandia moricandioides. The sequence goes on from CAJHQQ010000286.1 coordinate 190,266, forward strand.
CTACGACCTCTTTAGTGTAAATGGTAGCCAAAAAGGCCTCACAACCTTTTCCAAGCATCCTTTCCACCTGGATCGCTGAAACTACTAAGCAACCAGAGGTCGTCAGTATACCTTCGAACCTGATTGGGGGTCCACACCCACTCTCAACTGCACTGTTTCCCGGTAACAATCTCAGGTGGCCCGATTCATTCCAAGCCAATCCAAGCCCAAGATAACCTTATGATTCTTTAGGTGTACCGCAACCAGATCCACGAGCATCGCCGTTACCTAGATCATCATGGGGATGTCCCTAACCAGGCCTAGTGAATGCATTACTTGCCCACCGGCTGCATTCACAATACCGACACCATCCCTTTCCTTGATACTAAACAATCCCCGACTTGATTGTACCGTGATCCTTGTCCCTCTCTAGACTTGATCGTCTTTATCCTAACCCTGGTCCATTACAGGATTTTGTCAACTTATCTGACCCTAGTATCATAAAATCAGGCCGTCTTTCATTTGATCTTAGTCAGTCCCGACTAGATCCCTCTCAGACTCAAGCATGTTAGTCTACTCAACCATTGGACTAAATCCAATCTAATACTTGTCTGGTCGAATCACCTCAGTCTTGGTTAGTTTACTCAACTACTAACTAGCTTAAAGTTCAATCCAAAACCTTACCAAGTCATACGCATCCGAGGTTCCATTCACCTAGACCATTCTATCTAGTTCTATGTAGTATTGCATACCTTTGCCACATCCATGGAACTTGTTAGCTCATCACTCCAGATGTTCCACCTGACTGAGCTAGTACATACAGCTCATCGAGCTGATACACTTGAGCTGAGCTAGGACTGACCTCTTCCCAGCTGGCTGAGCTAGTAAATCCAGCTCATCTAGCTGGTACACTTGAGCTGGGATAACACCTAGCTGTGTCCAGCTTCCATGTACCTTTTCCAGCTCTTATACACTTCGACCAGCTGTCATGAGCTCATTTCCACCTCCTTGCACATATATGCACCCTTCTCTTTGCTACTTAGTCATTCAACCAACCATCCCCACTGACCAAGTTACCATAGAGAAGTATTCAATGATTAAGGATATGCCTCCAGCTCTTCTTAGCTCATGCACCATCCAGCATCTCTTTGCCTCATCGATTATCACATTATGTCCAACCACGGGACTCACAATGCTCATCAGCTTCTATTTTAATCAACCAACCTCCCCACATGAATTATATCTGGTGACTTGTACACTTTACTCAACTACCAACTAGCTTAAAGGTCAATCCAAAACCATACCAAGTTATACGCATCCGAGGTTCCATTAACCTAGACCATTCTATCTAGTTCCATTCCGAACTGATATGTTTTCATATTTTATGATCGGCCATTGACTATATCCAAAACAACCGATCTGACTTGTTGAATACCCACCAATGTATTCAGTAATCAGGTTAGATCGAACAGCTTGATCCATAATTATGGAAAAGGTCGTCCATTATCACCCAGATCAAATCATACACGGCCTTCCATGAACAATCACCCTTTTCCGGTTACGATCCATTCGTACCTCCTCGGTCCCGAACCATTCATACCCTTTGGGACCCGATACATTTGTACATCTTGGATCACTTACAACCTTTGAATATTTGTAACTTTTGTAACTCATACCCCTTGGTACTCGTACCCCTTGGCATCTCGTGTCCATTGGCAACAAGTACCTTTTGGGTTGTTCCAACCATTTAACTCAACCGCCCTAACTTAGGTACGATCCAAACATCCGGGAATCCAACTTATGTCCTGCCAATGGATTTGGACTCCTTAACTGAACCAACTAAGTGTCTAGTTTCACCATATCATGTGTAATATAACCGTTTTGGCCTTTACACAAACCGCATGGTCCAACCGATCCATTCCTCGGTCAATCGGACCATTTCTGTAACCGATCCATTGGTCCTTGATCCAACCTATCATGACCGACTCAAAGACTTATCCCAATAGATAAAACAAGCCCAATAAACCCACATATCTTCCCTTACCAACACGAAGGTCATCCGATCCATGGCTAAGACCCATCAGACCTTCCGTCCAATCGGCTATGAACCATGCTTCATGTTTGAGGTTAATTCCGACAACAAAACACACCATTCCTCACGAAAAGACAGAGTAGATGATGAAGGTAAAGTACTTAAAATCTAGATGGAAGACACTGGATGAAACCAATGCAAATCCGGCCCAACAATCTGATTAAACCGGTCGATTGTTATGGGCGATGGTTCCATGGCTACCCCATCACCTTGAACGTGTGCTCTGGAATCTTAAAGCCCTTTTTCCAACACTTTATATTTTCCACTGGTTCTTATTCCAGTCGGCATTGCCTTTCCACAATTGATCTCCACCTTGTTGTTGCTTAACCACAACAATATCGACCTTGTATGATCGATTCTTCTCTCTCTTTCTTTCGTTCTCACTCTCTCCTTTCTCTCTATATTTCCATATGAAACAGATGTTATCTGTCCCTTATTTTCGTGCCCAGAGTCCTATATTAATAGAAGAAGGCGTGGGTAACTGCATTGGCCAAAGAGACACCCTTTTGTTGGCGAATGGGCACCTTTTGGTCCCATTGCATCCTTTCGGCCATATCTGCTCCCAAAAGAACCCTTTCTCCTAGAACCATCCTCTGGCAGATTCCAGATGTATCTACACCCATCCTTAAGGCCCTGGACCGAGCCCACAGACTGCCCAAGCCATTGGCCCAATGGCCAGACCTCCTGACCTAACCTGCTGACCCAACCACGGCCCGGACTGGTCCAACTCCCCAAGACCATAACACTCCGTCAAGCTAAGATGAGCGGAATCCCAGCTGGCCCAGATGAGTGAGATATTGATCCAGCTCAGGGAGCTAACCACACTCACTGTGAGCTAACCCGAGCTAAGTCCAGCTGATCCAGCTTGTTGTACTTAATACCGACTTGCCGTATTACTCATCCAGCTGGTTTTACCTTATCTCCTGTATTTGGTTAAGGTTTAGTCTCCTAATGCCCTTAACCATCCTTTTAGAACATGGAACGCCTGTCTTTAGGCATATGACCTGACTGGTTCGTTTTCTCAAACCATGGCCTGTCCCGACGATCCTATCCAGGATCAGGGACATGACAGAACCGGATGTTAGGTTGTTTGTTTTTATGCATGAATATGGATAAGTAATAGGAAAAATGGCTCAGTAAGAAATGATGGAAAACTGATTGCTAAGTTGATAGAATGGAACTGCTAGGTTGTTAGGTTTGAATGTGGAGTTTGATTGATCGATTATTAGAATGTAGTGGGCGGTATTGAGCGTCCTCACTGAGTACTTTTGTATGATCATGCCTCCTTTTGTGATGCAGGTGAGGAGTAGTTGTTTGGAGAAGAGCGTGGGACGATGAAGACCATCGGGATGCGGTATTCAATATTGGGATTGTAATTGGATTTTTGGAAATTTTTACGAATCTTATTTCATACGATTATGATACATTTACTCGGATTTATTATTAAAACTGCAGTATTTACTTATGTTTACTTAATAAAAAAGATTTCCAAATTATTCTTACTTAGAATTTCTCGTACGACTTCGTAAGGATTTCCGGGTTGGGGCGTTTTATCTTGATTCCACTGCGAAATGGCCGGACATTTCCAGAGGGAATGTCCTAAAGACGGGACAATAAAGGGGTCATGGGGATGTTGGTAAATCAACTAAGGGAAAGGTACCGACTGCAACAGCTCTGGTGTATGAACTATCCAAGGACGAGGCGCATATGGTTCTTACGAATCAATCACTTGTAAGATTCTGAACTCATCTTTTTAAATTCAGTAGCACGGCATGGTAGGGAACCTAGAACGGTGGATAATTATATATGGGTCTCTTGTTTGAACCCTAATGATTGGTTCTGTGAAAACACATGTACTTTTCGATAAAGGGGCTACACATCGCTTTGTGAGTTCAGAGATGATCGGAAAGGGGGCGTTCGAAATGAGAACAGATGATAGCTGTGGCACAGTGAATGCAGCCTGTGGGCAAGTGATGAATTAACTAGGGCTTGCGAAACACATCCTAGTGATGATCCAATACAGGAATATGCATATGGGTCTGATTGTTGTCCACTTAAAAAGTCACGAGGTTATATTAGGCATGGATTGGTTAGGAAGGAATCATGGCACACTAGATTTTTACCGAGGAAGAGTGCAATTTTAGAGTGGCGGGTAACCGCTTGAAAACCAAGGAATTAGATCAACTCTAGGGAAAGCAGTTGTATCATCAGTCCGTGCGGAAAAGGATTTTATATGGGCGTTGTGAGGCATATTTGTTCACAATCATCACTAGGAAGATTGGGAAAGGTGGTAACCTGGTTGGAATTCTGCTGGTATCTGAGTTGGAAGACGTGTTCCGGACAGGGACACGTCTTCACGATAGGTCGAAAGACGTGTTCCAGACGCTACAGGGAGTTCCCCATGATAGGTCGGACCCCTTCACGATAGAACTAGAACCAGGGACGACCCCTATGTCCAAAATTCTGTACCGCATGGCTCCTGTCGAGATGGCCGAGCTAAAGAAGCAATTAGATTAGTTGCTGGGTAAGGGATTTATACGGCTAAGTAGTTCGCCGTGGGGAGATACAGTCCTCTTTGTTAAAAAGAAGGATGGTAGTTTCCGTCTATGCATAGACTATAGAGGGTTTAATATTGTGACTGTAAAAAACAAGTACACATTACTCCAGATAGATGAATTGCTAGACTAGATCAAGAGATAAAAGTTTTTCTCCAAAATCGATCTGGCTTCGGGATATAATTAGATTCCGATAGAGACTAATGACGTGAGAAAAACATCATTTAGGACGAGGTATGGCAACTACGAGTTTGTGGTTATGCCATTCAATCAGACTCATGCGCCTGGTGCATTCATGAAATGATGAACATCATGTTCCGAGATTTCGTGGACGAGTCACAAATCATATTTATAGATTATATACTCGTCTATTCCAAGGATAAGGAATCTCATGAGAGGCATCTGAGAGCTGTGTTGGGACGATTATGAGATCATAAGCTTTATGAAGAACACAGCAAGTGTAGTTTTTGGCAGAAGAGAATAGGGTTCCTAGGGTACATCGTGCCTGACTAAGGCGTCTCGGTTGACATGGAGAAGATAAAGGCCATACAAGATAGGCCTCGACCCAAAAATGGCACAAAGATGAGGATTTTCCTATATCTTGGAGGTTATTATCAGAAGTTTGTAAAGGGTTTGCAAGCTTGTCTTAATCAGTGACACGATTGACTGGGAAGTATGTGTATGTGAAGTTTGCATGGTCTGAAGAATGTGAGAAGTGTTTCTCCAAAATGAAGGACATGCTCACAAGTGCACTTATCCTAGTCCTACCAAAAGCCAACCAACCATATGTGGTCTACATAATGCATCCATAACTGGATTGGGCTGCGTGTTGGCACAACAAGGGAAGGTCATCGCCTACGCATATAGGGAATTGAAGAAACATGAAGGAACCTAATACACCCATAATCTTGATATGGATAGTAAGTTTGCTTTGAAGATCTGGCGTTCATACCTTTATGGTGCCCAGGTGCAGATAGTTACGGACCACAAGAGTAGGTGGGTGGAGTTTGTAGGGATTACGATCTAGACATTGCCTATCACCCGAAAAAAGCCAACCTGGTGGACATAGCTTTGGGCCGAAGACGGGCCAATCTATCAGCAGAACATGACGCGGACGACCTCAAAGGTATGGTTTGTACCTTACACTCAAATATATTATCTGAAACGAATGAACCATTGGGATTAGAGGTAGTGAACAAGCCCGACCTACTTACCCAGAATTTGATTGTCACAAGATCGAGATGAGAACCTGAAGAAGGTGGCACAAAACGACAAGACTGAGTACCAAATCACAAAGGATGGTACCATCTTGGTGTTTGACTAAGTGAGTGTGCCAAATGATAGGGGTCTGAAAGAGGAGATTATGAGAGAAGCTCATAAATCTAGGTTCGCGATTCATCCTGGTACTACTTAGATGTATCATGAACTTAAAAGATACTATCATTGGAAGATGAAGGTTTATGTGGCCAAATGGGTGGCTAAGTGTCCTACTTTCCAACTCTTTAAAGCCGAGCAACAAGTACAGAGTGGTTTACTCCAGAGACTACCTATTATAGAATGGAAGTGAGATCCCATAACCGTGGACTTTTTAACAGGGTTTCCAACGACCAGAAAAATGAATGATGTTGTCTGGGTAATAGTGGATCAACTGACCAAGTCTGTCGACTTCCTGGCCATCAGGAAGACTGATGGAGTTGACCGGATTGTACCCAAGTATATTGATGAGATTGTGAGGTTACATGAAGTTCCATCTATCATAGTTTGAGATAGGGACCCGAGGTTCACATCTCACTTCTGGAAGGCTTTCCAAAAAGCCTTGGAAACCATAGTGAACATGAATACGGCCTATAATCCGCAGACCGATGGGCTGTCAGAATGAACCATCCAAACATTGTAGGATATGCTACAAGCATGTGTCTTGGACTTGGGAGATTTCTAGGAAAGGCACTTTCCACTGGTAGAGTTCGCCTACAACAACAATTTTCACGTAAGCATAGGTATGTCACCGTATGACACATTATATGGGCGGCCATGCAGGACACATTTATGCTGGACCCGAGTGGGGGAGCGCGGCATGATTGGTCCTGAGATCTTGGAGGAGACAACTGAGAAGATGAAGTTCTTACGTGAGAAGATGAAGGCTGCACAGGATAAGAAAAGCACTTTGCTGAAAAAAAGAAGAATGGAACTTGAGAATGCAGTCAATGATATGGTCTACCTCAAGATGATTAACTTCAAGGGTGGAGTTTGAGTTTCTAGGAGAAGGAAACTGGATCAAAGGTGCTTGGGGCAGTTTAGGGTCATTGAACGAGTGGATCTGGTGGCATACAAATTGTACTTGCCCAGTAAGATGGAACCATTCCACAATGTGTTCTATGTACCTCAACTCCAGAAATTTCTAACAGATCAAGACATTATTATACCCAAATTACCATCCGATTTAGGTATGAATCTAACTCTAGAAATGAGGCCGATTCGAATTGTAGATAGAATGGAAAAGGCAACAAAGAAGAAAAAAACTCAGATGGTAAAAATCATTTGGGATAATAACAGGTGAGAAGAAAGGACTTGGGAGACTGAGAAAAGGGTGAAAGCCGAATTCCCTGAGTGGTTTGAACAATTTGATATGGAAGAAATTCTTGGTTCGGATTCAAGGACGAATCCATCGCAATTGGGGAGACTTGTAATATCCTCGGTCCTTGATAGGATCGTCAGGACATGCCATGGTGGAAGGGAATGTACATTCAGGCCAGGTCACGTGATCTAAAGGCAAGATAAGTGGGTTAAGTGGATCAGGATTCTGATACTTAGCCAAATAAAGAAGGAAACAATAGTAATGAAGCTGGACGAGTTTTTCGGTAGCTGGACGATGTGGGAACCAAAATTTGCACTGTCAATTTTAGTGAATGGAGGAAAGCAAAGAAAACCCGACATTCCTTGAGGTCCAGATTCTCTACGAGAGACAATGACAAGTAATCAAATAAGAGCAGAAATATGAAAAGATAAAAAATAAGAGCAGAAATATGAAAAGATAAAAAAAACGAGTTAAGAAAAGCTTGATCTTTATTTCGAATTCTCGTAAGAGAATAGCGATTGTTACAACATATTGTAAATGCTTCGGCCGCAAGAGCTGTCAGCGAGTCGTCTAGTAGTCGAGTGCAGGACATAGAAACTAAGTCGAGTGTAATGCCTAAAATTTCCAAGTGCTATGTTTTTTCTGAGAATTTTTGTGTGTGTGTGTCTCTCTCCCTTGCTTCTCTTAAATAGATCTTTAATGTGAGTCATCTTTTTTTTTCTGCCCCGATTCGAGTTTATACTTCAGCGAAAATCTTCCTTATCTTCTCGATTTTCAATAATTAACTCAGAACTTGACAATTATCTTTTTTTTTCATTTATCTTCAGCGGATATCCAATAGACCGTCATTTTAGCTAGGCTCATTCTCGTCTAAAACCGTATGTGGGCTTTTATCACGTTTTAAACCTTTCGGGTCGCTCTGCGATTTAAGCTATTTTTACGTTTTCTTTCGGTGAAATAGTCATTCGTATGATTACACGATGCTGGTCTGAAAAATAATTAATAATCGTATAGTCGAGATAATATGGGTGTTTAAGTTAATCGTTATCGTTTTATACGATTGACTCAGAATTTTACGAGAAAACAAGTCTTTACAATTTTTTATCATAAAACTTCAACGGAAAATCCAATCAAGACGAAGCAAGAAATAGAATAGTAAAGATTAAAAGGAGTGATGAAGAGGATACGGTCTATTTGACAATGGGCAACTACAGGTTTGCACGTGTCTAGTCGCCCATGGCCGACTAGACTTGGTAGTGAGTCTAGTTTCTCGTGGGCGACTAGACGTTGCGTAGGTCTAGTCGTGCATGGCCGACTAGAATTTTTCATGGGTGGCCGACTTGCCGTTGCAATCCTTGTTTCCCATGGCCACTAGACATAGAAACGATTTGGTTGTTCCCTCGATTGCACGTCTTGATTCGTTGACCCGAACAAGATGGGTTGGGCGATGAGGAGTTAAAATGCGACGATTTCTTATTTTCCTTTTACTCGAAAGCGAGATAACGTTTCTGCGGTAAATTTTAGGCATCGATTTCGTTGTGACCATTTTTGACCCCAACATCTTGACCGTTCATGGCCCCAACAATGAAAGACTCTTTCGTAAAATTTGTCGCTTCTCGCAAAAACATTCACACAACAACGTTTCCCGATAAATTCATCCTTCGATAGAAATTCTTTTGTTCCTTTTCCAAGATGAAAGATACGAAGTTTGTTCTTTTATCTTTATGCAAAGAGATTGGGCTTATGCCGTATATTTTCTCTGACATTTTTAGTGTATATATGCTTAAGGCACAATTTCTCGGAGGATTTTATCCATTGATTTTGCCATGACCGAATTTGATCCCAACAGTTAGCCCCCCAGCTCGTAAGATAATATGTGTAATTTCTTGCGAGGTAGTGGTTGGAGTGTAAGGTGGAATCAATGGCTAAAAAAGGTCTGTTGCCAAAACCAGTTTTTTTGAAAGTTGATAAGATTGGGACTGCACCTTATGAAGGCTGCCTACATATCCTTTTCTAAGGGATCAAGCCTTTTGTAATTCTTCTTAGATTTAAGATTCTAACGAGCTAATTTTAGTGAGATTTTTATGGTTTAGTTATGTGTAGAGATTATCGGGCATGTTTCTGCCGATGGCATTTTGTATAGAACCTTTTTCGGCCTTAAGACTAGCCTTGTAGGATGTTTGTTTTAGATTTATGAAGTCATGGATTGTCTACTTTTAAAACATATAGAGTATCCATACATGAAGATGATAGAAAGAATATAAGTTGTCATCTTACGTCTGACGCTATGGATCGTGACAATTGTCATTGTGTAAGATGAGAATATTCGAAGGCTTATGTTCGAAAATTCTCATAAACGCTTAAATATCAACGAAGAGACATATTTTGGGATCTCGTATCGGTTTGATATTATGCCTTGATATGTATGAGACCAGTGTGCTGGGTTTAGAGCAAGACCTAGGCCTAGTCACGGTTTAGGGTCTGCGATGACTGTTTCGGCTTACGTTACCCGTTACATTTTTGACATGATTCTGTCTTGATAATGAAGTCTGCGATAAATTCTCGGCTTATATGACTTGCACTGATCAGGAAACGAGCATCTCTCCAAAGATAATTTTGAATTCGTCTGGAAGTGCTGACCAAAATTTTGGATTTCTTTTATGGAACGCTAGTATCCTTGTGTCGGATGTCTCAGAGCTATCTCTATGGGAGGAGATGGCTTAGTCTTCTTAGGATGTTTAGAGTTTATTGTGATAAGCAACAAACATGATGGTAAGTGTTTACCGTTTGAGTTTGAGCCTTCGAGAAGTATTTGTCTTTGAGAAGGTGTTAGTGCGTATGACTGTTTGGTTTTCCAAGATGGTGTTTTTACCGAGAAAGGTATTTTTGTCGAAAACGGTTCTTCAGGAGTCTGCGATGTCTCGCAATGCTGATGATTTTTTTTCTTTCATATGCCGCATTTCTTTCTTGAAATGTTCGTGGACTTGATGATTTTTTGCGGTCTCGCAAGGGTTTGTTTTAACATTAGGGCAAAGAAATGTTTTGGTTTGTTTGCGGATGTTCGCAGCGAAAACTGTTGTTTCTGTTTGTATGTTAAATTGTTCGATTTATGATCGAGGAATTACGACCAAGGGGTTGCGTGGATTTGTTCATGGGAGTAAGGGTCTTCCTTCACTGTGCTTTGTGATGAGTTGACCCTCCGAGATTTATTTCGTATATTCTTATGGCTGTTTCATGTAGCTCTAGGAGCTTAGTTACGAGGTTTTCCTTATATGCCGCTTTTTATGGGTAAAATGTTGCGGGCTTAAAGTGAATCGTGTAACATATAGAACTTATTTGATTTTTTTGACAAGTTCAAGTTTTTGTTAACCGTTAGGTTTTTAGGCAGAGTCTTTTTGTAAAGAGTTTGTTGTACGCTTTCCATTTCTGGGTCATACGATAATTATTTGCATAATCCTCACTTGGCATTTTTAGACAAATCGTGGATTACCGTCTTTGTCGTTTAGTGATTGGATGGAGCGGTGGTCGCTCAAATTTTCTTGCTTGGGATGAAGGCTGTCTTCATCCGCATAGCCGAGGACGTTGCTAATCAAGGATTAGTTGACATTAAGGCTAAGTTAGTTTATAATTGTCCTTAAAGGTGATGCGGAATTATGGTTCGGGCTTTAACGGGAAGGCGTAACTGGCCGAGGGCCAAATAACGTTCGTTGATACTGATAGGACAAGTGTGTCGGAATTTCCCATGTTAAGAAGGCCGTTGGTGGGAGAAAACGATTCTTCACTTTAGGTTTTCAGTTATACGATGACTGTTTCATATAATGCTTTCTTTAGTCGTATGACAATTGTTTCGTTTTGGTTCGAGGAAGATGAAGTCTAACAGGCTCGAAAAAGAACCCGTCTAGAGTCAGTTTCAGATTATTGCCTACTCGAACGTAACCGAGGGGAATGAAAGGCAGAAACCAGCAAACCGCAGGGCTGAAGAATAAGTTTTGTATTATCGTAGTGAAAAGAGATAAATTTTAGATTGGTCATCCAAATTCGGATTATATAGCTTTATTGTATTCTATACGAAAAACACTTCCTCGTCAAACCTGTTTGTTTATCTTTGAAAGTTGCTTTGTAGGACTTGAGCTGACTATACAAAAGATTTTTCATGTTAGTTTTAAAAGAAGGGCTTCTAATAGAAGGGAATGGACAACGTCTTTCGCAAAATACTCGTGATATTTGCGGGCGAGGATTAGGTTTTCCTTATTCGCGTTTTCTTATTGCAAAGTCATTTTGCATGATAATGATCTTGTTTTCTGGAAAAAATGTTTTATATTAAATGCTTATGTCATAGAAAAGCAACGGGTGACCGGTTTTTGAAGATAGTAAATCGGCGCTATGTATGGCGTTGTCAAAGTTGCGATATTTCCGCAGATTTTACGAGAGACTTTTGCGCTTAGATTTCGATCTTTGGTGAAAGTTGCTTGGAGTTACTCAGGTGGTTTTACCAAATTTTATTTCGTAATGATCTAGTCACGGAAAGTTTTCCTGGGTTTTTGAGAGAAATTATCACGATATATTCTTTTCTCGAGTGGAACGAATCGGTCAACCAGCGGTGAGAAAGCGTTCCCTTTGTTGTAATCGGTGCTACCTATGTTATCAATTTTTTTGTCTTAAATGTTTTTGATGGTTTTTTGTGACTCACTTGATTCAACAGAAACTAGGAGCAATGCTATGATGTTTGGATGTAGTTGGATGCTGAATCTGAGATATCACCGCTTTCACTTCTGCGACCGTTTTCATGAGATCATTGCAAAAATTGCGGATTTCAGAATCATCATCAGCGGTTTTCCGAGCATGTCGGCGTTTTCTGCAAGCTCTCCAAGTCTGCTCTCCAACTTCTCCTGCTCTACCCATAAGAGGTTTTCTTCCTCCTCTGTCATGGGTTTGTCAAGCAGGTCTTCATGAGCCATGTGGCTCCTTGTCCTTCGTGAATGTACGTCCGCGTCTTTGGCCAAAGGCTCGGACTAACTTCTGGAGTCCATGTTGAATCACTCGATTTCTCCCTCTTCCTTGTCCTCTTCCTTGTCCTCTTCCAATGGTGGAAGATCGCCTGGGTTTTTCCGTTCTGGTGCATGAGTGATTTTTCCTGGGTTTTCTCCCGACGGCTTCTCCTGCGTGTTCCCAGATCGGTCCAAAGGAGTTGTGAAATCGAGTCTTCTTCCCTGGATCCTAGTGGTTCCGCGAGGAAGGGCAGCTCGGGTTCTCGCAGTTAGGGTTTCGACCTGCTTAGTGAGAGATCCCATGAGCTTATCCTGTTCTTCCGCCCTTTTTCATATGCGGAGATGAGTTTCTTTATCTCCTCGACTGCTGCGGTGATGGGCTCAGCGTTAACCGCGGGAGTTTTGGTCGCAGGAGTGCTGTCAACGTTGTCGTGGTTTACGTCGTCACGAGGTTTTTGGTTATTGAGATTGTCAGCTGACATGTTTGATTGGGCGTTCTGTGGTTGCGAGAAAGATTGATCCGTAAATCCCCCTCCTTTTAGCGCCAAAGTATGGGAACCAAAATTCACAGCGTCGATTTCCGTAAACTTAGGAAGTCAAGAAATACTAACTTTCCTAGGAAAACCCAGACAATATGCTTTAAACCAAACGCCACACAACCAAGCAAATTTAAGAAAAATATTGACTATAAAAATATGATAAGAAAATTCCGAACGAGAGAGAGAGAGCAAAGAGGTTCTTATTCCGTAATTGCGTAAGAGCTTTTGTAAAAGAAGTTAACGAGCCTTGGCTACAAAATCTGTTGGCGAGATCCGTAGTTCTAGCAACCTGATTACGAATAATCTAATCGAAACACAGCTCGATAACAAAATGAAAGTAATTACCTATTACTCTAAGTTTGCTGTGAATGCTAAAAAGGTTACTTTCTTGTCTCTCGTATCTTCTTCTCTTATATACTCCTTTAAAGGTGGTTTCGTGTTTCTCTTCCTGCCCCTGGCCGAGTTTATCACTTCGAGAATATTCCCTTTTTTGTCTCCATCTTCGTCATTATCTTGGAAACATGACATTTATCTTCTGATTCCGGGACTGATTTCGTATGAAATCGCAAGTGGGTCTTTAGCCGCGTTCGGGGCCTCTTTGGGCCGTGTTTAGACTTAAAAGTTGTTACGATTTCCTTGAAAGAGTGTTTAATGATACGACATCACTTTTGCTAGGTATTTCACATTCTCGTATAGTTTAGACAATAGTGGTATTGTGTAGTTAACCGTTGCTGTTTACACGATAAACGTAAACTTCATCCGGGAAAACGAGCGTTTTTTATCGTAAAGTTCCAATGGTAACTCTGATTGAGACGAAACAAGGAGCATTTCCATCGAGACTCGAGAGAGAACACAAGGGTGTGGTCTCACTCTCCATATGCTGACCTGGGATCCGTACTTGACGACATGGGGTTTGTTTGGCCATCCTTACTCGTTTTATCTGTATAACCTCAACGGAAACTTGGATTGAGACGAAACAAAAAGCACTTTGATCGCGACTTGAACAAGAATAAGAAGAAAAGACACAACTCACCATATGTCGACCCAGACTCAGAGAGGTAAGGTCGCCATATGGCAACCAAGACTTGGAGAGGTCAGGTCGCCATATAGCGACCCAGGCTTGTAGAGGTCGGGTCGCCATATGGTGACCCGTACTTGGTGAGGTTGGGTCAGTATGCCATATTTCGAACCGGACTAGTTAAGTTCAGGTCACCATATGGCGACCCAGACTGGTCGAGGTCAGGTTTCCATATGGCAACTTAGACTGTGTGAAGTCAGGTCGCCATATCGCGATTAGGACTTGGCGAGCCAAGGTCACCATATGGCGACCCGGACTTGGCGGGCCCAGGTCGCCATATGGCAACCTGGGCTTTGTGGGTCTAGTTCTCTGTATGGCAACCCGTGCTTTGCATGTGCAGGCCGCCATATGGCAACCCGGGTTCAGTGTGTGTGGGTTGCCATATGGTGACTTGGGTTCAATGTGTGTGGGTCACCATATATGCTTGGGACTTCTCCGTATGATGTCTTTCTCCTGGCGGCTCGATCGTTCGTTTGGGCAGTCTTGTGAACCAGAACCTTCAGAAGAAACATCTTTCGAAACCTTGAGCCGTTGATTTCGCCGTGACCAATTTTTACCCCAACAATCCTCCAATGCTTGTGTTTACTCTGCGACGATTATTGTCGTTGCTTCTATGAACAGGTTTTCTTCCGCGTTTCCGGTTCTCACCCGGCTGGTTCCTTGGAGGGGTGTCCCCTACTGGCGAGGTTTGGTCATTTTTTGGCGTACAGTCGGTGTCTCTGGTGAGATCTTTTATACCGGTTACTCCCAAAATTTCTCCTATGAGTAGTTTTACCTTTAGTCTTGCAGTGAGAACTTTCCAATTCATAGTGTAATGTTCCTTCGTCTAGTGAAATTCGCATATGGTATTATCATCGTAGGTGGAATTCTGGGTCCATGTGTTTCTCAATATTCTTGGATATCTTCACCCTCGTGATGTACGTACTTGTCATTACGAGATTTTTTTTTTGGCTTCTGCTCTCCTGCTACGTCTTTTGAAGGTGATCTAGTGGGTTTATGATTTTGCGATAGGACTTTCATCTCTTCTTCAAAAATGATGTAGTCTTTGGATTTGTGGAGAGCGTCATTGATCGTATGCGGTTTCTCTAGAGATATCCATGTCACATTCCCAGACATGGATAAGGTCATCGGGATATACCATGGTGCGGGGAAATGAACCAGTCAGGTCATACGAGCTATAGACAAGTGTTCCATGGTCTAAAAGGAAGGTTAAGGGGATTAGGAGACTGAACCTTAGCCAGATATATAAGGATATATGGTAAGACGAGATGGGCGAGTAATACGACAAATCAGTATCTAGTACAAGTAGCAGGATCAGCTGGATGAAGTTGAGCTGAGATCGGTACAGCTCACACTGAGTATGGTCAGCTCCCTTATCTGGATCAGCTGGGAGTCAGCTCATCTCAATTTGACGGAGTGTTATGGTCTTGGGCAGTTTGACCAGTCCGAGCCGGAGTTGGGTCAGTCGGTTGGGCCATGTGGTCCGGCCATTGGGCCAATGGCTTGGGTAGTCTATGGGCTTGGTCCAGGGCTTTAACGAAGGGTGTAGGTCCATCTGGAACCTTCCAGAAGGAAGTTATAGGCCAACAGATGTATAGAGGAGCAGTTATGCCAAAAAGATGGGATGGACCAAAAGGTGTCCATTCGACCACCAAATGATATCTATTCGGCCTAGGAAGTTATCCCTGCCTTCCTCTATAAATAGGGTACTCTGGGCAAGAATAATCATCAGAAAAGCATAGAAACACAGAGAGAAAAGGAGAGAGAGAGAAAGAAAGAAAGAAAGAAAGAAAGAAAGAAAGAAAGAAAGAAAGAAAGAAAGAAAGAAAGAAAGAAAGAAAGAAAGAGAGAGAGAAATCGGCAGGTCAATATTGTTTTGGCTTAGCAACGGCGAGACTAAGATCGATTGTTGTGAGTGAAGGCCGACCAGAATGGGTCACAAAAGCAAAGATTAAGAATGGAAGTAAACCACCAAAAGCCCAGAACGTGCAAGCAAGGGTGGAAAAAGCAAATCGGGAAAGTCTTGAAAGAGTCAAGAGGTGGTTGGACAAGCAAGCCATGCAGCTGAAAAGGAGGTTAACCTGGCCATCGGGGATGAAACCCTGGGAGGGTTACTCGGCGATCCAACAAACCACACTGGACTACATGTTGATTGCCGTAATGGACATCGACAACCAGAGTGTGAAGGAGAGTGAGAGTCTTCTAACACCGAACATCATGAGGACCCGAATGATGGGGAAGTCAATGGAACTACAAGGCAGGAAAACTAGGAAACCAAACCATCTTTGAAACAGGTTCTGGAAGCCATGAAGCTAATGGGTAATCAAATAGATGCCGTGACTCAGGTGGTCACATCTCTTGTGAACTCCTCATTGGGTCAGGGCACACCAACTGCTACGATTATACCCATAGCTATTGTCCACATCCGAGAGACAGCTGAAGTGGTTGTGACCGATCCACCAGCTAGGGTCGAAAGTAAGGTCGATTACCTAAGTGCTTTGGAGCACATATCCCGACAGGGAACCAGACACTTCTTGGGTAGCATCGATCCTATTTAGGCAGACAAGTGTAGAAGCCCGTTGGTCCAAAACTTCAAATCCATCCTTTGCACAGAGGATTATTGTAAGGATATTGCGGTCCACTTCCTGGAAGGGGATGTGCATAACTGGTGGCTAGCTTTAGATAAGCGCACCAACAGGAGCATTAGGGACTTTCCAAACTTTGAAGCTGAATTCAACCGGAAGTACCTCCCTACTTAGGTATGGGACAGGTTGGAGGCTAAGTTCTTGGACCTAACCCAAGGCCACAGGACAGTAAGGAGTACTAGGAAGAGTTCAACCGACTTAGGCAGTTTATGGGAAGAGAACTCGAGGATGATGCAGTGCAGGTTTGTAGGTTCAACCGTGGGTTGCGTGTGGATTTGAGGGACCCACTGTTCAATCCGTATGGCGGTGTTGGTGGAAAGGATGGCGATGTTGGAAACGAACCTGGCTGACCAGGCTAGACTTAGGGCACGTGCACAGTCTACCCCGACCAGCAACACCAACGATCGCAAAAGGAAATGGGACCAGGTCGATGGAGGTAAAACTCTAAGTGGTCAACCTGTGTGCCCAAAATGTGGTAATTCTCATCCCGGTTAGTGTTGGAAAAATATAGGAGCTTGCATCCGATGCGGTAGAAAGGAGCATACTATTCGTGACTACCTTCAACCAGGGTACAATGCGAACAAACCATATGGAGGGTAATCAGGGGCAAGCAATGTGTCGAGGGATGTTGGGAGATAGAACACGAGCAAGGTTCCGATTACAACACCTCGTGTGTATGAGCTGTCCAAGGATGACAGAGAGGAAGGAAACTCAATCACTGGTAAAATTCTGAACTTATTTCTTTAAATATAAAAGCATTGGGTTGTATGGAACATAGAAATGTAGATGTTTTGGAATGGGGATCTTGTAGGGACCCTGAAAATTGGTGGTGTGAAAACAAATGTGCTTTTCGATACCGGGGCTACACATAGTTTTGTGAGTCCTATATGATCGGAAAGGGAATGTTCCAAATGGGAAAGAAAGAGTCTGGCAGTATAGTGAACGTGGCTGGAGGCTAGGTGATGCGTTCATTACGAGAACGTTTATGTGATGATTCTGGGAAGGAACAAACCTGTGGATCTGATAGTAGTTCCCCTAAAGAATCACGAGGTGATCATAATTATGGACTGGTTGGGAAAGTATCGGACTACCTTAAACTGCCACCGAGGGCGTGTATGGTTTAAAGACGGCCAGGAAACGATCAAAATCCAAGGAATAAAATCGACTCATGGACTAGTGGTAGTTTCAGCAGTCCGTGCAGAAAGGATGTTGAAACGTGGATGTTAGGCGTATATTGCCACAATCGCCACTAGGGAGGTCGTTGGGGGTGGTAACCTGGACGGGATTCCGCTAGTCGAAGAGTTTGAGGATGTATTTCAGACACCTAAGGGCTTACCCAGACAGGTCTGATCCATTTACGATACAAATGGAACCAAGGATGACCCCATTGTCAAAAATTTTGTACCGCATGGCTCCTGCCGAAATGGCCGAGCTCAAAAGGCAATTAGAGGAATTTCTAGATAAAGGATTCATACGGCCAAGTAATTCACTGTGGGAAGCACCAATCCTCTTTGTGAAATAATAAGGATGGAAGGTTCAGGCTATGTATAGACTACCGAGGGTTGAACAAGGTGACTGAGAAAAACAAGTACATGTTACCTCGGATAGACAAATTGTTAGATCACCTCAAGGGAGCAACGTGGCCCTCCAAGATCGATCTGGCTTCAGGGTATCAGCAGATCCCTATAGGGCCGAAATACGTGAGGAAAACGACATTTAGGACGAGCTATGGCCACTACGAGTCAGTAATCATCTTTATTGATGACATACTGGTACTCTAAAGACAAGGAATCTCATGAGAAACTTCTGAGAGCCGTGTTGGGACGACTGAGGGACCATAGGATTTACGCTAAACTCAGCAAGTGCAGTTTTTGGGAAGAAAGCATAGGGTTCCTTGGGCACGTAGTATCCGGCAAGGGTGAACCGGAAAAGGTTGAGGTTATACAGGAATGACCACAACCCAAAAGTGCAATAGAAGTGAGAAGCTTCTTAAGTCTTGCGGGTTACTATAGGAAGTTTGTGAAAGGATTTGCAAACTTGGCACAGCCTATGAACCGGTTGACTGGGAAGGATGTAAAGTTTACATGGTCCAAAGCGTGCGAGAAAAGTTTTTCAGCACTCAAGGACATGTTGACTCAAGCACCGGTCCGGGTTCTTCCGGAGGCCGACCAACCATATGTGGTCTACACGGATTCGTCTATAACAGGACTAGGGTGTGTGTTAACCCTACATGGTAAGGCCATTGCCTATTCATCAACGCAGCTGAAGAAACATGAAGTGAACTATCCCACCCACGACCTAGTGATGGCCGCGTGGTGTTCACCTTACAAATTTGGCGGTCATATTTGTATGGAGCCAAAGTTCGAATACTTACGGACCATAAGAGTCTAAAGTATATATTCACTCAGCCTGAGTTGAACTTGAGACAAAGAAGGTGGATGTAATTCGTAGCTGATTACGATGTGGACATTGCCTATCACCCGAGAAAGGCTAAACTTGTGGCTGATGCCTTGTGCCGGAGGAGGGCAGCTGTATGAGCTGGATGAGAGGCGGATGATCTGGAGAGAATGGTTAGTGCGTTACAATTAAATTCATTAAATGGTGATGGTAAACAGGGCCGACCTACTCACTAGAATTCGGAAAGCCCAAGGGCTGGACGAGAATCTGAAAAGGGTCGCCCTAAATGACAAGACGGAGTACCAGACCGCAAGCGATGGTACCATCTTGGTCAATGGGTGGGTGAGTGTACCTAATGATAAAAATCTTAAGGAGTATATTATGAGAGAAGCTCATAAATCCATGTACGCAGTGCATCCTGGTGCTACCAAGATGTACCACGATCTTAAGAGATACTATCATTGGATACGTATGAAAACTGTTGTGGTCGAATGGGTGGCTAAGTGTCCAAATTTCCAACTCATTAAGGCCGAGCATCAGGTCCCGAGTGTGTAACTACTAAGTTTGCCAATTCCAGAATGGAAGTCGGACCATATCACAATGGACTTTGTGACCGGGTTGCCCAAGGAATAGGAAGGATGTGGTTCGGGTAGTTGTAGATCGATTGACCAAATCAGCACACTTCCTTGCCATCAAGAAAACTGATGGTGTGGACCAGATCGTACGTAAGTACATAGATGAGATTGTGTGTTTGCATAGTGTTCCGGACAGCATTGTCTCGGATAGGGATTCAAGATTTACTTCTTATTTCTGGAAAGCTTTTCAAAATTCCCTAGGAATGAGAATAAATATGAGGACAGCCTATCATCCACAGACAGATGGTCAGTCGGAACATACCATTCAAATATTGGATGAAGTTGAGCTGAGGTCGGGACAGCTAACACTGAGTATGGTCAGCTACCAGGGATGGACCACTATCTCACTCAGCTGGACCATATGGGAGTCAGCTCATCTCAGCTGGACGGAGTGTTATGGTCTTGGGCAGTTGGACCAGTCCGGGCCAGAGTAGGGTCAGTCTGTTGGGCCATGTGGTCCGGCCATTGGGCCAACGGCTTGGGAAGTCAATGGGATCGGTCCAGGGCATTAAGGAAGGGTGTAGGTATATCTATTACCTTCCATAAGGAAGTTATAGGCGAACAGATGTATAGGGGTGCAGTTATGCCGAAAATATGAGATGGACCAAAAGGTGTCCATTCGATCACCAAATTACATTTATTCGGCCTAGGCAGTTATCCATGCCTTCCTCTATAAATAGGGTACTCTGGGAACGAAAATAATCATCAGAAAAACATAGAAATACAGAGGGAAAAGGAGAGAGGGAGAGAAAGAAAGAAAGAGAGAGAGAAATCGACCAAGTAAGGTCGATATTGTTCTGGTTTAGCAACTGCGAGAATAAGACCGATTGTTGTGAGTGAAGGCCGACAAGAATGGTTCAACAAAACAAGGAGAAAGAGTGGGAGGAAACCACCAAATGTCCAGATCGTGCAAGCAAGGTTAGTGACATAACCATCGGTTCATAGTCTTGACAATCGGATGGACCGATATTGTCTAAGACCTTGGGCAAATGGGTTATGTCAATTTCTCATTACTTTTACGATTGTTAATTATTCTTCTTCTTCATGAACTGTCTGTTGCGGTTAGTATATGTAAGGATGGATGTTCGGATATTGATTTGGGTAAGCCAAAGTCATGCCCGTGTTCCATCATACTCGCAAATCAAGGCTATGGGCCAGATTTGCTATGCGGTTTTAAGAAAAGACTTCATGTGGTTACCTTGGTCTGTGAGGATGGTTGGTTGTATGACTAAGGGCCACAGGGAGTCAGTTATTCAGGGAAAGGATTAAGGATTGATCATATGGACCCGTACAAACCATGTGCATGGTCGTATGGTCGATACGGTTCATAGGCGAGTTGGTTTGGGGTCCATATGTGTTGCGATTTTTCTTGGAATGTTTTCCAAGACATGGCCAATTAATATATATAATATTGGTTAGAGGTTTATGTATTTAGACATAGAAACCAAACCATGCTTTGCTAGATCATTGTTAAACATTCGGTTCATGTCTTGATACTTTATAAATGTGTGATTCAGGAACTGAAGTTGATAGTGATCCAACTAAGGAGCCATGAAGACTCGATCAGTGTAAATTTTTGTGGTGTTTGGGTAGATCGTGTTAGGAGTGAACTCATAGTAGCCAATAGAGCAACATGATTTCTTTTATGTAATGAAATCATTTCTGTTTGTTAATACAAATCAATTTACACATTGTTATACGTGTTGTTTGAATTGATCAAGTACACATTGAATTGACAATGAAAATGACTAAGTAATATACAATTAAAACTGGAATAGGAATCAAATACAAAGTGACGATCAAAATGTAAGCCGCGGGTCTATGTTGGTCTTGAACCTCATGATCAAGTCTTACAATCCACTTCCTGAAATTCGACTTGTACCAGAGCGTCTTTCTGAGCACGTCAATAGCAAAACTCTTGACATGAAGATTTTGAATATGTTCATAAAATCACAGAGAGGTTCGTCTTCCTTTTGGAATTGACTCCAAAGGTCGACGTCGGAGGTTTCTCGGTCTATGAATAAGGAGTATTGCTTGAGAAATTCAAAGCGTGTTGGCGGAAACTTCCAATGGAATTTTGCCTTAGGCGAGAAAACCATTCAAGCATTGCTCCCTGGAGATTCTCGACGAAGAGGTGGCAGTATCTGACGTCTCTTTCGTTTTCCCTGAGCTTGGCCCTACCCATCACGATCTGGAAGGTATGCAGGTGCGCTTTGGGGTCGGTGGTGCCATCATACGTAGGTATTTTGATCATCCTATAGTCTTATATTCTCGTCTCAGTGAAAAACAGTAAAAGGAGTCTTCTGAGCTTCTTTGAGGAGTCTATCGATCTCTAGTTTCGCGCTGGCGGTGTGGTGAATTTGAAACTTCACCATTTTTACCTCCGCGGCCGTTTTGCAATATAATCATGGAGATCTCACATCCCATCGAGATCATTGCTAGCAATTTTCTGAGTTTGTCGGCGTTTATTGCGGGTAATCCAAGCCTGTTGTTTGGCTTTTTTCTCCTGTTCTACCCAGGAGATATTTTCTTCCTCTTCTGTCAAGGGTTTTTTGAACAAAGATTTTGCCAAGTCGTGCTGATTCTTGTCCCTCTCGGATTTACGTCAGCGTTTTCATCCAAATGATCAGATTGATCGCTGGGATCCAGGTTGACTCGCTCGACTTCATTTTTTTCTTCTTCTTGATTGCTAGGCGAAGGATTTTCAGTGTTTTTTGGCGTTGGCTCCGGAGTTCTCTCCTCGGGATTTTTTCCTAATGGTTTCCTTGAGCGTTTTTGGTGGCCTATCCAATGGAGTAGCGAAGTCAACCCTTCTTCGGATGTGGACCCATGTAGTTCCGTGCAGAAAAATGTTCTGCTCCTCGCTGTTAGGGTTTTGACCTGTTTAGAGAAAGAACTCGTGAATTTATCTTGTTTTTCCTACTCTTTTCGAGAGACTAGAACATCTTATGCCGAAGTGCTTTCAACATTGACGACATAAACATTTTATGCCGAAGTGCTTTCAACGTTGTCGTCGGCAACATTGTCCTCATGAGCTGGTTGATTATTTTGAACGTCTGTAGTCATATCTAACCAAGTGTTTAAGGCTGCGAGTTTGATTTATCCATACCCCCTACTTCTAGCGCCAAACTGTGGGAACTGAAATTCACACAGTCGATTTCCGTAATCAGAGGAAAGTCTAGAAACCTTAACGTTCCCTGAGGTCCTGGATTTCTGTTGAGCCCACGAAAAGTGATAAGATTATGAGTAACAGAACGCGAAATAATCGAATACGAATTTGCGTGTAAATAGAAAGATCTCATTGAATTATTTTCGCGCATGAACATCACGATGATACAGCATGTTTTAAGAGCTTCGGCTGTAAGAGCTGTCGGCAAGTTTCCTAGTTCTACAAAACTATGCTCTGAACCTAGTTTGAGTCGCAACTTGATAACAAAAAAACGAAATCTCTAAAATCTTTGTAAGTGCTAAGTTTTCTGAGAATTTTCTTGTGTGTGCGTCCCCTCGCCTTAGCCTCTCTTATATATCCCTCCAAGGTCGGTCGTCTTTTGTTTTCTGCCCCTTATTCGAGTCTATCTCTCCGCGGATATCTTCCGTATCTTTTCGATCTTGCACGATTATCTGGAAACTTACATTTATTTTCTTTTCCATTTATCTTCTCCGGAAATTAAGTAAATCGTCATTGTAATCCAGCTCATTCTCGTCTGAAATTGTTAATGGGCTTCTTGTTGCGTTTTAGACCTTTTCGGGCCGTTTTGTGACTTAAGCGTTTTTACGATTTTGTTCAAAGAAATCTCTTTTCCTACGATGTTGGTTTCCGTACCGTTGGTTCTGAGAAATAACAAAATCGTTGATATATTCGAGATAACAATGGTGTTAAGATAACTATTATCATTTTATACGATTGATTCGAAGCTTTTATGAGAAGACAATTCCATGCTATTTTTACTGCAAAACTTCAACAGATCTCTAATCAAGACGAAACGAGAACCAGTATGGTAAAGTCTCGAAGGAGAGACTGACGAAGCGGAGATTGTCTCGTTGACCATGGGTAACGAGACTTGGGAATGGTCTCTTCGCCCGTGGGCGACGAGGCATCGCTCGTGTCTCATCATCCACAGGTGACGAGACTAAATGTTGGTCTCGTCACCCATGGGCAACGAGACTCAGTGTTGAGAATCACCAGCCCCAACTGTTTTTCTTGTGGTGAACTCTGTGTTGCCTCTTTTGTTGGGTTTTCTTTCAATTCACCAAAATGAAATGAAGGAAGAAAACACTCAAGATCCATGGGCACGTCAAAGGTAACTTGATTCCTGCTACGACACTTAACAAATTCATCAGCACAAATAAATTTAAAAGTTTTAAAAATACCTCCGGGTGCTCGGCTAAGTGATGAAAACTGTATTGTCTTTGGTATAGCCGGTTTTGGTGGATGGATCATATCTTCATAATTCCTTGGCCATTTCTCCTGGTTTTGGTCTTTCTGGAAAGATGAGAGATTCATCTTGAATCCTATGATCGGCTTTGGCTCAGGTTGCTTCTTTCTTGGGCATGAATCTCCTTTAGAAGTCTGGTACTCGCGGATAGATGGACTGGAGAACCTCCGGTTTGGAAAAGTCATAACTCCTTCCTCCCTGAAGATTTTCATGTGATTCCAATCCTTAGTGAATCCTTGATGAGTTGTCCTTCCAGGAAAATTAGATTCACGATAAAAGACCTTCTGGATGTTTAGATATTCTCCTTGGACTTAACATCTGTCGTTGGCATCTCCAAGGTAGCCGGTTTGGACAACAATGCATCTCCAAATCTCAGGCAGTTGGGCACGTTCGATGCTCTCATTTCTCAGAGGCAGAAACTGTCTTTAATGAACACTTAAAACAGACTCTAAAAGACCAGGATCATATGTGCAAGACAAGTACTTGTTCAAATAAAAAATCAAGATCTCTTTTCCAAAAACAAGTAGCACACATTTCAGCCTTCCAAAATGCACATTAAAGTAGACATTATAGACCAGAATGGTGTCAAGGCATGCAACAGTATGAATCATTTTCGAAACATGCCAATCTTTCTCAAAACCAGAACACAAAAGATTAAGTTCAGATTGAGAATCATTGATCAAAAGTTCAATGTGTTTTTCAAAGAAAATGTTGTAAACCAAGATATCATCAATGCTCAAAAAAACACAATTATTACAAAATGATATCAGAAAATGCCAAGTTTTATCAGTTTTAAAACACACAAGATCAGGCTGCAAAACAGAATCACAAAAATCTTTGTTATGTTCCAAGAACTGATCAAAGCTCAAAATATTTTCACAAGTGATGCCATTGACATTTTGAAAACGTGGTTGATCAAGAAGTTCATCAGGTTTGAAAATTTTAAAAGAATTAATCATGTTTTCAAAAACAGATTTAGAAACACAAAAATCTGTCATCTTGTTAAGACCAAAACGAGTCACATCATGAGAGCTGATCTTGACAAACATGTCAGGCAGAGAATTAAACAAATCAGAGTTCTCACAGTGCTTTTGAAGATCAGGAGACAAAGGGGAAGGAGATGTGCCGGGATCAAAGCATAGATGACTCTCCATAGCGATGTATGTGATGCTTGTTGCTTCTTCATCGAAGACTGGACCAGGTTGGTCCTCGTCATCAAAGATAGGACCTAGATCATCATCCAAGGGTTTTCTAGTGTCAAGACGTGGTCCTTGACGTAGATAGTCGAGTGGCTCTTCCTCAAAAACCTGTCGAAACAAAACAAGACTACTTGGATGCTCCGGTTGCAAAACGGTTAGCTCTACAATAGCCTGTTCATTATCATTCATAAACTCAGATTCCAGAGAAGGAAGATCACATTCATCCTCACAAGTGATCAAACCTTCATTTAGCTCTTCGTCATATTCATCATAGATGGGTAAAGAATCTGAATAATCTTTCAACTCCTCAGCATGGGTTTCAGATTTACCTTTGGATATCTCAGTGATGAATAGAGATGATTCAGCTACAGGTGAACATCTGGTGGTGCTCTTCTTATGAATCTTGTTGACATCCTTGAGGTCTTTCCTCATTCCCTTCATAAAGTTATCACAGATCTCTTTGACATCAAACTGAAATGATCGCCTCTTTGGATCAGCCACATATCTGGTCGTTTTTGTCCTTGCTGGGATGTTCCTGCACACTAACAAACTCATCAAAATTATCCAATGAATATTTAAATGAAGATTGAGAGATAGTTTGTTGTGGGGATTTCTCTTTGGTACTTTTCCTTTTAAGACCAAACATCATAACCTGAAAATCTCAACACAAAAGTTAGGAAATAAAACCTTACACTCTCAAGGGTTTAATCTCACCCACTCAAGTGTTTCTCTCAGATTTGGATGGTCACTCTACAAGCCTTCTCTCAAGGTTCTAAGAGAATAAATCTAGTAACCCAATGAAATCCTCCAAACAACGAGGGATGAACATAAGATAGCAAGATAAGAGATTTTGATGTGAAACGGTATTAACCACTTCAAGGCTGGATATCTCCTCAGCCAGCAGGATTTCTCTTCCACCACCTAGCCAAATAAATCAAAAAAAAAATTGATAGATCTTTTTTTTTCTTTTTTCTTTATTTTTTATCGAAGAATGGCGATAGGTAAGGTAGTGGCCCGGATTTGAGATAGAAAGAAGAAGAAGAAGTATTTTAGAAATGGAAGATGAGGAGATGAGAAGATGAAAAGATAGTACCGGTTGAGTGGCTCTCATACCACTTGATACGTCCTAGATTTGGACAGGATCACTCAATCGGACTAAGGAGATATGAACGCGCCAAAGGGAGAGCTGGTGGAATGAATGGTTACACAAAGGGTTGCGGAAGGCCCAATGATACTACCAGACTTCGATCGTTGCCGGATGTGACACACCGGTCCAACAAAAAGAAGGTTTTAAACTTGGAGATAACCTCACCAAGAAACTAAGAAGTGTTCTAAACGAAGAACAAAGTGATAAACTCATAAAAGGGGAAAACAATCTATGATTTATTTCCTGGCTCTTACGCCTTACTTATAGGATTACAAGTTGTAGAAATCCAAAGAAAATATGCTAAAACAAGGCATAGAAGACCGAAAACAAAGACTTGACTACATAAATGTGTTAACTGAAAAAGAAAGACAAGATCTGGTCTTCTACACGGTTTTGACTTGTCTTGGGACTCTCCTTTGACTGCTTGGTCGAAAATATTGCAAGGAATATCTTGTTTACTTCTTGGGCAAAGTTGTGAACCATATAAATGTTTGGATCCACATTTCGGCTCAAATGCAGTCCAAAACAAGCCCATTCGTCAAGCATGTTTTCCTTAGCTTTTATGATAATTTCGGCCCATGGACATGAGTTAGAACCTTAAAGATATTGGCTTGGTTCATCAGAAAGGGATTTGACCGATTTTATCTTCTCGGGTGGTCGAACCAGCTCGGAAGATCGAACCAGCTCGGAAGATCGAACTAGCTCGCTTAGCTCGTCCAAATGAGTGTCAATCCAGCTCAGCTCGTCTAGGATAGTGTCAGTCCAACTAAATTGAGTATTTAGCTCATACAACATAGATTCAATTAACTCATCCAGCTCCAAGGAAGTGTCGGTCCAGCTCACCTGAATTCGCACATGTCTGAATTCGCGAGAACTGAAGATTACTTGGTTCGTAAATGGCATAACTCCTTCTTATGAACTCCATTTGAGCTGATTCTTCTTTTGGGAGCTCTGCAATTGAGCTGCGCACATTACCCAAGTAATTTCATGCATAGAAGCCTCGTGGTTTGGAAGATATGAGTCAAAAAATGAACATATATCATTACTGCTTCCCATGATATCTTTAAGGTTAATTGATCGTTGCTTCCACTTAGTAAATCCATCCTTTTCCAACTTAGCTCCTGGCTCGGCCATGCTATGATCAGCATGATCTGATGGTAAAACCTCGGTTTAGTAGAGCTGGTTGACAAGATCACCACCTTGGGCCGTATCCATGATCCAAACAGGTCGGTGCTCGAACCGGGGCACATCAACTTGATCAAGATGACATCTCCGAGAATGAAATGAGAGGTGCAGAGATTGACTGGCAGGGTTGAAGCG
The DNA here is from genome assembly GCA_905132885.1 of Moricandia moricandioides. Lineage (NCBI taxonomy): Eukaryota > Viridiplantae > Streptophyta > Magnoliopsida > Brassicales > Brassicaceae > Moricandia > Moricandia moricandioides. The sequence goes on from CAJHQQ010000286.1 coordinate 217,851, forward strand.
CTTAACTTATTTATCTCACGACACTTTGAAAGGGAACAAGAAATTTGAATTGACCAACGAGTGCGAGAAAGCTTTCCAACAACTGAAACATTACCGGGCAAAACCCGTAGAAGGGGAACCATTGTTCTTGTATATTGCAGTAAGGGTCACAGCCGTAAGCGGTGTCCTCATCCGAGAGGAACTCGACGAGAAAAATCTCATCTTTTACATAAGCAAAACTTTGCTGAAGCAGAGACGCGTTACAGGATGATGGACAAATTGGAACTTGCGGTCGTTATGTGAGCACGAAAGCTGAGACCATACTTCCAATCCTATACGATCACGGTACTCGCATCATTCCCGCTGCGCATGATATTTCATAGCCCCAGTCAATCTGGAAGTTTAGCGAAATGGGAAATCGAGCTAAGTCAATACGACATCGAGTATCGTGTAAAAACCTGCAGAAAATCCCAAGTACTCGCCGATTTCCTGGTAAAACTCTCTGCAAGGTGCACAAATAACAAAGAACCCAACTCGACTTGGACCCTCCACGTTGATGGATCCTCGTCCAATCAGGGCTCCAGAATCTGGATCAGACTCACGTCATCAACAGGGAAAGTGCTGAAACAGTCATTATGACTAATTTTCCACGCAGAAAATGTTATCTCACTTTCGATAAAAAAAACAAGAAATCTTCGCATCCTAACTCCTCATCGCCAAACCTGGCTCGTCCCAGTCAACGAATCAAGATGTACTATCGAGTGAATAACCGAGTCGCTTCCCAGTCTAGTCGCCGTAGGCGACTAAACCCGTGACAAAGTCTAATCGCCCATGGGCGAGTAGAGGCACCACACGTCTAGTCGCCCATGGGCTAGTAGAGGCACCACACGTCTAGTCACCCATTGTCGACTAGACCGTATCCTCTTCATCAGTCCCTCCGTTGAATCTTGACTAGGCTGTTTCTTGTTTCGTCTCGATTGGAGTTTCCTTTGAAGTTTTAGAATTAAAATTACAAAGACTTGGCTATCGTAAAAATCTGAGTCGATCCTATAAAACGAAAACAATTAACTTGAACACCAATGTTATCTCGACTATATGGTTTGCTTATTATTTTGCGGAGCCAGCATCGTGTATTCATATGAAGGAAAATTTCTCCGAAAGAAAACATAAAAATCACTAAAATTGCAAAACGACCTGGAAGATTCTGAAACGTGATAAAATTCCACTTACGGTTTAGACAAGAATGATCTCAACTATACGGTCGACCGGATATCCACAGAAGATAAATGGAAAAGAAGATAATTGTCAAAGTTTTAAGATAATTATGATTAATCTAAAAGATAAGTAAGATTTACGGAGAAGGATAAACTCGAATCGGGGGCAGAAAAGGAAAGATGACCAACATTAAAGACTGTATAAGGGAAGCAAGGGAGAGGGACGCAGACACACGAAAATCTCTACAACTTAGCTCTTAGAAAGAGTTTTAGCAATTTTGTTTTCGTCATCGAGCTGCGACTCAAACTAGATTATGTATTAAGTCCTAGAACTAGGGATACGCCAACAGTTCTTGTGGCCAAAGCTCTTAAAACATTTGTATCATCGAAACATCCTTGCGCAAAGACGATTCAATAATATCTTTCTTTTCAGTAGCATTTCATATTCGATTATCTTACGTTTGGTTAATCACAATTTGATCACTTGTCATACGCTCACCATAAATTCAGGACCTCAAGGAAAGTTAGGATTTCTTAAATTTTCTCGGATTACAGAAATCGACTGTGCGAATTTTGTTCCCACAGTTTGGTGCTAGAAGAGGGGTAGGGGGTAACGGATACATCTAACTCACAGCTGCAAACGCTTGGTAAAATATGTCTACAGAAGTTCCAGACAATGAAACACCACGCGAGGGCAACGCCTTTGACGACAACGTTGAAAGCACTTCAGCAGTGAACGTGTCTGCGGTTAACGCAAACGCAAATACCGCAGCTTTCAAGGATATTAAAAAGATGTTCGTGAAAAGAAGTGGGCCGAATAAGATAAGCTCACGAGTTCTCCCGCAAAATAGGTTGAAACACTAACAGCAAGAACCAGGGGTGTCGTTCCGCGTGGAACTACCAAAATCTGCGGAAGAAGGCTCGACTTCACGACTTCACACGGTAGGTTAACTAACATGCAGAATATTTCGTCTGATCAAGATCAAGACGAAGCAAACCCTGACGCTGCTTGGCCGGACGCTGAAAAAACTCAAACCATCGAGCAAGAAACGGGAGCTGACAAAATCGAACGGGTCAACTTAGAAACCAGCGATCGGTCCTATCCTTCGATGAAGACGCTGACGTACAACCAAGAAGTACAAAGCCGCATGAATCGGGAAAAATATCCATTAAATATACTCATGTATGAAGAAGAAGAAGAAAATATCCTCTGGGTATAGCATGAAAAGTTAGCCGCAGAACAGGCTCGAATCACTCACAGCTAACAACCCTAGCGAGATGTGTGATCTCCACGATTATATTGTAAAAACGGTCGCAGAGGTAAAAGCGGTTAAGTTTCAAATTCACCATGCCACAGTGCTGCGCCCGAGATCAACAGACTCCTCGAAGAAGCTCTGAAAACTCCGTTCACTACTCGTAAAACTAAAACGAGGGTTTTGGATCCAAAAAATATCAAAATCCCTGTATACGTTGGAACAAGTGACCCAAAAGCTCCTCCGCAGACCTGCCAGATCGCAATGGGTAGGGCCAGACTAAGGGACAGAAAAAGGGACGCGGCTATTGTTGCCTCTTCGTCGAGCATCTCCAGGAAGCAGCGCTGGAATGGTTCTCTCGCTTGAAGCGGAACTCCATCTGAAGCTTCCGCCAACTCGCTTCCGAATTCCATAGCAATACTCGATGTTCATGAATAGGGAAACCTATGACGTCGATCTTTGGAGCTTGTCCCAGAAGGAAGAAGAACCTCTCTGTGACTACATGAACCCGTTCAAAATCGTCATGTCTAGAGTTAGCAGAATCAGCAACAAGGTGGCTATCGTTGCGCTCAAAAATACTCTATGGTAGGATAACTCTCAAAAAACCGTGTAGGATCCAGGATGCCCTTCCTAATCCGATGGACTACATCATGATCAAAGAAGAGATGAAAGTCATTTCGCAAAAACATCGAAAAACGGGTGCATCCTCGAAAGACGTGGCATTAGAGCAGAAGCTGAAAAGAAAAAACTGTTGTAACGACAAGTACGACCATCATGAGGGGAAGACGTCCGGGGAGCGCACAATTATGGCATCCACTGCATGTCGGAACAAGGAAGAACGTTGGGAAACACATGGAACCAAAACTTGATCTACAACGAAATGGCATTCTGGGAGTTTCACCAAGCCAAGGGCCATTCCACCCTGAGCTGCAAAGTTCTCGGCGTGATGCTAATGGCAAAACTGATTGCAGAAGAAATTTTGGAGATAACAGGCAAACCTCATATGAGATACCAATCGTCCGGAAAAAACCGATCAAACTCCGCCAGCAGAAAACGGTCCTCAAGAAAATCGATCGGGCGAGAATGGAAAACGTGGAAGAAGGGCAGAAGACAAGGGAATGACAATAATCGTCGCAGGGTAAACATGATCATCGGAGGATCGCAGTACTGACACGATATTGTCTTGTCTATGAAAGCTTATCAATAAAAGAGAAGACAGTCGCATATCAGTCACCTCCCTCAGACTTCTCAAATGATACGATCGCTTTTGAAGAATACGAGACAGTCGGAATCGACAAACATCACTACGATCCACTCGGAATCGAACTCGTGATGAGGGATCTCAAAATTGCCAGAGTCCTAATAGACACGGGAAGCACCATTGACGTCATCTTCCCTGACACTCTCAAAAGGATGAACGTCGATCTATCCGAAGTCACGCAACCACCAAGACCACTCACAGGTTTTCTGGCACAACATCAATGACTCTCGGATCGATAAACTCCCGTTGATGGCCAAAGAAGTCACGAGAATTGTCAACTTCGCGGTCGTCGACCACCCTGCCATCTATAACGTAATCATGGGAACGCCTTGGATAAATTCCATGAAGGCAGTTCCATCAACATATCACATGGGCATCAAATATCTGACTCAGAACGGAAACAAAGCAATCTGGGGATGCCAAAAATAGTCAAGACTCTGCTTCCTGGCCGAACATAAGCTGAGGCAGATCACGACAACGTCCATGGTTAAACTTAAACGAACGAAGATAACTCAGTCGCCGACTTAAAATGCCTATGAAAAGCACAATCCAGAATCGTCTACCCGACCAATGGCTTCGGAAAAAGAAAGCAAGCAAGCTACCGAGCCCAACGCCCTAACCTAACCGGAGGAGATAAACTGGAAAGAAGTATCCAATCCATAAAAAATCACTGCAACTAAGGAGATCGATGCAGCAGCAACCACCGAGTAAAAACACTCGCGGCTTGAACTGAACTACGAGATGGCTTGATCCCCAAAAGGGGTACGTAGGCAAGTTGTCGCAAGATGAGTTCAGCTATCCCCTCTTTAAAAAAGGGGGGGGGAGTGGGTATGTATATGTATACTCGTATACCACAATTTAAAACATGTTCTTCTGTACTTTATATTTTTAATGCCTTTCCGATAATAAGAAAAACGCAGTAGGACTACTAAAGGTCTCGCAAATCTCTTTTTCGCTTGAAATACTTGATCTCACAAATACCAACTCATCAAAACTCTGAATGCTTCCAAAAGCATCCTTCGGACATACGGTCAAAAACAACCTCCAACCGAAACACTAAACCCCAGTCTCAACTTGAGATCACACAAAACATATTTTTGGAAAACAAAAGCAAGAAGTCACAAGAAAACCTTCGAAAATATAGTTTCAAACTCAAAATAAATCACCTAAAACAGTATGTCCGCGACTATATATTAACAAGTAAATCAAAAGAGCATAAGCTCGCTATTATAAAACATTCGTCGATTGGCACCGACAAGTACATCAACCGTTCTCTAAACGAACGTTCAGACCTCCTCTCGTAGGATTGTCCTCATACATCCGACACAAGGATAATAGTGTGCTATAAAATAAATTTGAAATTTTGGCAGCACTTCCAGAGGACATCAAAATTTTCTCTGGACAGATGCTCGGCTTCCGATCGATGCAAGTCATATAAGCCTAGAACTTATTGTAGACTTTAATATCGAGAAGGAACCAGGTCAAAACTGCAGATGGGTAACGAAAGCCGGAATAGTCACTGCAAACCCTAAAACTGAAAGTAAGCCTAGGTCTTGCCCTAAAACCAGCACATTAGTCTCGAACATCATAAGGCATAGTATCTAACAGATACGAGATCCCAAAAGTTTCCTCTTTTCTTACCTTCGTATGTTCATAAAAACCAAAAAACAAAGTTCTCAAATACTCACAAACAAACAACGGGCGTAACGATTCTTCAAAGAGTTAGAAACGAGATGACGACTCGCGTTCTCTTCTCTACATCCACAATAAAACTCACACACCATTTAAACAAGACATAATTAATTAAAAGAAAAGCCACAGAGTAGCAGCGATTCAAAGCCACAAACAGACAGTCTCGATAAGTCTAAACGGCCATACTTGGCCAAAGCAATAACATAAATACAACACAGGGAACACAATCCCTTAAAAACACGCATACCCTTCACGGATCTAATTCGATTTTTCCAGACATTGACCTCCCAATCGAGTAATCACTAACTCTCAATGGGTCCACATGCTGCTCGACCTAGACATCCTCTCTCGGAGTGACAGGTCCAAACTTCTCTGAATGTAGAGACACAGGAATCGGGGCCCAGAGCTCCCAAATATTCTTCTCTATTTGAGGAATCGTCGACTCCGTGTTGGAAAGACCGGCCAAATGCCTCGCCATCATCGCCTCTTCGGTCTTGAAGTCGTAATTGCTTCCATGTGTTCGCCACAGAGAAACGGAACCTCGACACTCGCGATAATCCCCAAAGAACTTAAAGTCATCCCTGAACTGCATCGTACAATCATTAATGATCGAAGCCATCTCCCTTTGACCAGCCCTATGCTCACGGCCAAGAAGGCGTGCTCACTCCCGCTCGGACTCTTTCTCGCTAAGAAGGCATGCCTCGACCTCACCCTTCAAATGAGTGTTTTCCTTCTGAGCGATCTCAGCTTTGAACTAAGCCGTCTTAGCTTCAAGATGGCTCGCCTGAAGGGCCTCGTCCAACACGTGAAGGCCATGCACGAAACGTTTTGTTAGAGGCAAAACTTTTTAAAACGAGGCCGAAGTAAAAGCAAAAACTGACCCCCATGCAGAATCACAATGCTTCCGTTTATTTTGCCGATTTGACAGGTTCTCGCCTGGTCTCAGGCTGACCCGAGGGAACGTTAAGGGAGGTGAGGTCCACATCAAGGTCGAATCCACCTCTGTACGACGGCACCGTGGTATGACGAGTACCACTCCCATCTCCAGTAAGGAGATCATGATACCTTATCAAAAGCAATGTCTCCTTCTTTGGCAGCAACTTGTTTGTTCTTGGGAGATCTTTCTATCCTTCACAATGAGAACCTTGTGTGGAACATATTGGTCCATGACTGGATCTAATTCTTCCTGAAAACCGTATGAGGTCGAGCTCGAGCGTAATGGTACCCGACCACTGCGGAGAAAAGTAACCCCAATGAAACAGGTCACCTTGAAGAATTCCCTAATGACAAGTGTGTCCGTAGGAAATGGAGGAAGAGGATTGAAAACTGCAAAACAAAAAAAAAGGACAGACATCAGTAAGAAACCAAAAACGATCAAAGGGTCGACCACAATACCCTTGCGGCCCTAACTTCATCTGAAGAAAGGAATGCTTTCTTCCGCAACAGAAGCATTATTTATATGGACAAAGAAATAAAGCTCATTCCAATCGTGAAAGTTTGGCGTTAACGACGTAATCACTTTCATAAATTTTCTCGGCTTGAGGCAATATTGGGTCGACTGATCCACCCTCTTTGGATATAGAAATGCTAGAAAATATTCGAAGTTTAGGTTCATCCCTCGTTCATAGCTCAGAACCAAAAGTCCAACGAGGTGGTGCAGGCCACTAGGTGAAACTTGGCTTATCGAGAATCTGTAATGATCCAAGAACCGGAGTATGACTTATGGGAGTGGAAACCATAGGCGACATTGCAATAGGTGCACCTCGTAACATGTAAAAAAGCCACGAGGCATGGAGCTGGCAGTCTCCCCATGTTTCAGAATCCGAAACTCCATCTCCTCTGGGACTCGGCAAATATCCCAGATGGTGGCAAGGAAAGAACTCCTGAAGTCATTCAGCCCTTCGGCAGGCTCTGTGAAAGTCGTTTCGTAGGACTCCACAAATCAGCTTGTATGTTGTAGTTGTAGTCGAGTCGAGCTGTTGAGTAGTCGAGTCGAGTCGAGTGTATGTTGTAGCAGTGACTGAGTTCATTGTATTGTGTGATTGTTAGGCTGATGGAGAACATATGGAACTGATGTGTATGTTATCGTATGTTGCATTGATTGGTTTTAGTGGCTAGCTAGCTCTCGTTTCGCATTAATTAGTATTGAGTTTCATGCAGAGAGGCTGGTTTAGAACCGTTTCACTAAGTAACTCGTTTACTGATGCCCTCCTTCCATTTTCCTATGGGCAAGACTGTAAGTAGAAGTATATAAATTGGTTTGTTGGTATGTGATCGTAGGCTAATGAGTCCGATAACTCTTGTGACTTACGGGACACATTGGATGGTCTAAAAAAAGTAGACGCGTGTCCATAACACCAGGTCGAAACCCCGGTCGGACAGCGGAGATCAGGGCGTTACAAAAACACATTACCAGACTCATGGTGAGAGGCTCCTATTACAGATGCCCTTGTGATGAGAAATTTTTTTATATATTATTGAATATCTCATGCATAGTTGCTTGCATTGTCCATCCAAAAAAACTCAAGAAAAAAATTTGTCAACAAACGCGAGGTTCTTGGACAAGTGATCGTGCGCTCGCATCAGATTCAATGATACGTCAACTATTATTTTTCTATAAAAATAGCAAAACTAAAAAAATTGAAGTATGGGAGGTATAAAGTTGTTGCTACATCCACCACTCAGTTATTCTCCATAGTCCATAATAACATAGTGGGTATAATAATAAAGCTTCTTTATGCAAAGGATAGATATTATATAGAAAGATTTACATATTGGGTCACTTTTCTAGTTAATAATGACACAATAGGACACTTTATGCTACTAAGACACTTTCTTTAACCAAATTTTCTTTTTTTTTTCCATGTTTCTGGTTTGATTTTAAGAATGAGTTAACTAGTTAAAAACTAACTGTATATATATATATATATATATATATATATATATATATATATATAATATATATATATATATATATATATATATATCATGGACGTTTCATTCTTGTGGCTAATACAAAACTTTATTTTTTTAATTAGAAAAAATCATACATCTGTGGATTTGGTTTACAGAAAAGAAGCAAAAGATTTTGAGTGTCTATAGGAGGATTTCTTCTCAAAACCAAAGTATATGCCTCATGTGACCGCATCTATCTCCGCCTCCGTCAACTAAAACCTCTGCCTCTTAGTCGTTTATGTTTCATCGCCTTCGTCTTGTCGTCATCTCCGTCTCGTTGTCGTCGCCTTTGTGTCGTCGTCGTCTTCGTCTCGTCGTCATCGCCTCTGTGTCATCGCCGCCTCCGTCTCATCATCGTCTCTGTCTCGTCGTCTCCGTCTCGTCGTCGCCTTCATATCGTCGTCGCATTTGTTGCCTTTTTTTCGTTGCCGCCTTTGTCACCTCCGTCTCACCGTCTTCGTTGCAAAAGCTCGATGAGCATCAATGGCCAATTTTGGATTTATTGCGCATCTTGTCCCTAGACATTGTGGATATATTCATTTCAGCCCCAAAGTTTTCTGAATTGCAAATATACCCTTTCAAATTGATTTCACACTTTTTAATTGTGTAGACCAGACTTTCTATAATTACACGAACGTGTCGTTGAACTTCTTGGATGTTTTCAATTCGTCTCTTAACTTTACAAATTTAAGAGGTAACCTCTTAATTTAGTCTCAAACTTCCAACTATGCATTCCAAATCCAGTTAAATGCAAAAGAATATAAAAATTCAGTATATACACTTAATATGCAACAATATATATAATTAAAATGTATTAAAAATTTTGTTTAGTGGACATCTCTATATACATTTTCGTGTACATGATGGTAAATGTACACAATGCTAAAACACTAAAATATATACAAGTTTGTATATAGGGTGTAAACTATGTACAAATCCAAATATAAATATAAGTTTAAGTTCATATTAGTGTGTACATAGTTTAAAGATTAATGGGTTCATATTGTCATATTAGGAACATAAAAATATTAACAAAAAAGTGGAACTTATGAAAAATAAGAAAATATAAAAATAATTAAATTTTCTAAAACAAAATTAATCAAAAACAGTAGTACTAGGCATTGTTGTGGATAATGTAACGATTTCAATCTTTTGTTTGACTAATAATCACTACTATTTTCTTAATTCACACCACATAAACATGTACACCTCAGATTGTGTACACAAGTACACTTCATATTGTGTACACATATACACCTCATATGTTGTACACATGTACACCCATAATATATCCTTCTTTATATGTACACTATACAAAAATATTTACAAAAAAAAAACATAAATTATTGTATATGTAAATAACTTGATACATTGGTAGATTGATATAAATATACATATTTAAATATGAATAGCTTGATATATTGTATATGTGGATACACACATCTCTGTGTACACCACCACATAGTACACTTCTACTGCCATCACGTTTCATTATATGTACACAAAAAAAAATGAATTCTCCATAGGAAGAGTATCACTTACAAACAAAAGCCATTCGTCTTAGTTTACTTTATTTATCCAAAAATTTCAAAAGCATCCCAAAATGTGATGTACACATGTGTTATATATGCACAAGAAAATCAAGATTTACCATTGACTTTGTTTAATATTTATTTTTAGGTCATCGACGTTTTATTTTAACTATTTACGTTGCATCTGGGTGTTAATCTTTGTATTTGCATATTAATTTTCATAAAATAGGGGCTAAATTTCTCCTTTGGAAGTTTGTGTTAAACTGGAAAGTAACTGTGCAAATTAGAAGTTTTAAGGTAAAAGTGTAATCATTCTAACACTAAAGGATCAGTAATATCAGAAACTAAATTTTGGAATGGATCCCTTCGTGGTTGGACAGATCGATTCCTCCCCCCCCCCCCCCCCCACGGTGTGGTTCGCGGACGATCGCAGTGGAGCAGTAGGTCACAGGGTTGATTGAGTCGGGTTGAATAGGAGACCCACGGTGGTGAACTGTGTCGGAATGAGCCGGTGAGGACGAGAGGTTTCAGACACACATGGGGGAAGGCACGATGGTGGTGTACGAGTCACCGACTTCACGAAACGCGGCGGCAAGGAGAGTTACGATCCAACACCGACGGGGACAACCAGAGCTTGTCTCCGATGAAAATTTGTCTCCGACGAGAGCTTGTGAACTTCCTCTACATCACATAGAACAATGAGAATGAAAAAGTAAATCAGAAATGGAAGGAGATCACGGTTCACTGGAGACTCAACGAGTGAGCTTTAATGGAGAAGAAACCCAAAAACAAAAAAAAAATGTTTAAATTTCAAAATAATTAAAAAAAAAATGAAACTACAACATTATCCTAGTTACGTTTAGTTGGGAAAAAGAACTAAAAACCACTCAAAACTACCTTAGGAGCACAAAGTGTCTTAAACTGTAATAAAAAGTGATAAAGTGACTTTGAGTGTAAATCACTCATTGAAAGATTTACATATTGGGTCACTTTTCTAGTTAATAATGACACAATAGGACACTTTATGCTACTGAGACACTTTCTTTAACCAAATTTTCCTTTTTTTTCCATGTTTCTGGTTTGATTTTAAGAATGAGTTAACTAGTTAAAAACTAACTAAATATATATATATATATATAAATAAATATCATGGACGTTTCATTATTGTGGCTAATACAAAACTTTATTTTTTTAACTAGAAAAAATCATACATCTGTGGATTTGGTTTACAGAAAAGAAGCAAAAGATTTTGAGTGTCTATAGAAGGATTTCTTCTCAAAACCAAAGTATATGCCTCATGTGACTGCATCTATCTCCGCCTCCGTCAACTAAAACCTCTGCCTCTTAGTCGTTTATGTTTCATCGCCTTCGTCTCGTCCTCATCTCCGTCTCGTTGTCGTCGCCTTTGTGTCGCCGTCGTCTTCGTCTCGTCGTCATCGCCTCTGTGTCATCGTCGCCTCCGTCTCATCATCGTCTCTGTCTCGTCGTCTCCGTCTCGTCGTCGCCTTCATATCGTCGTCGCATTTGTTGCTTTTTTTTCGTTGCCGCCTTTGTCACCTCTGTCTCACCGTCTTCGTTGCAAAAGCTCGATGAGCATCAATGGCCAATTTTGGATTTATTGCGCATCTGGTCCCTAGACATTGTGAATATATTCATTTCAGCCCCAAAGTTTTCTGAATTGCAAATATACCCTTTCAAATTGATTTCACACTTTTTAATTGTGTAGACCAGACTTTCTATAATTACACGAACGTGTCTTTGAACTTTATGGATGTTTTCAATTCGTCTCTTAACTTTACAAATTTAAGAGGTAACCTCTTAATTTAGTCTCAAACTTCCAACTATGCATTCCAAATCCAGTTAAATGCAAAAGAATATAAAAATTCAGTATATACACTTAATATTAAAAATTTTGTTTAGTGGACATCTCTATATACATTTTCGTGTACATGATGGTAAATGTACACAATGCTAAAACACTAAAATATATACAAGTTTGTATATAGGGTGTAAACTATGTACAAATCCAGATATAAATATAAGTTTAAGTTCATATTAGTGTGTACATAGTTTAAAGATTAATGGGTTCATATTGTCATATTAGGAACATAACAATATTAACAAAAAAGTGGAACTGATGAAAAATAAGAAAATATAAAAATAATTAAATTTTCTAAAACAAAATTAATCAAAAATAGTAGTACTAGGCATTGTTGTGGGTAATGTAACGATTTCAATCTTTTGTTTGACTTATAATCACTACTATTTTCTTAATTCACACCACATAAACATGTACACCTCATATTGTGTACACAAGTACACTTCATATTGTGTACACATATACACCTCATATGTTGTACACATGTACACCCATAATATATCCTTCTTTATATGTACACTATACAAAAATATTTACAAAAAAAAACATAAATTATTGTACATGTATATAACTTGATACATTGGTAGATTGATATAAATATACATACTTAAATATGAATAGCTTGATATATTGTATATGTGGATACACACATCTCTGTGTACACCACCACATAGTACACTTCTACTGCCATCACGTTTCATTATATGTACACAAAAAAAAATGAATTCTCCATAGGAAGAGTATCACTTACAAACAAAAGCCATTCGTCTTAGTTTACTTTATTTATCCAAAAATTTCAAAAGCATCCCAAAATGTGATGTACACATGTGTTATATATGCACAAGAAAATCAAGATTTACCATTGACTTTGTTTAATATTTATTTTTAGGTCATCGACGTTTTATTTTAACTATTTACGTTGCATCTGGGTGTTAATCTTTGTATTTGCATATTAATTTTCATAAAATAGGGGCTAAATTTTTCCTTTGGAAGTTTGTGTTAAACTGGAAAGTAACTGTGCAAATTAGAAGTTTTAAGGTAAAAGTGTAATCATTCTAAAACTAAAGGATCAGTCCTGCAAATATCAGAAACTAAATTTTGGAATGGATCCCTTCGTGGTTGGACAGATCGATTCCTCCCCCCCCCCCCCCCACGGTGTGGTTCGCTGACGATCGCAGTGGAGCAGTAGGTCACAGGGTTGATTGAGTCGGGTTGAATAGGAGACCCACGGTGGTGAACTGTGTCGGAATGAGCCGGTGAGGACGAGAGGTTTCAGACACACATGGGGGAAGGCACGATGGTGGTGTACGAGTCACCGACTTCACGAAACGCGGCGGCAAGGAGAGTTACGACCCAACACCGACGGGGACAACCAGAGCTTGTCTCCGATGAAAATTTGTCTCCAACGAGAGCTTGTGAACTTCCTCTACATCACATAGAACAATGAGAATGAAAAAGTAAATCGGAAATGGAAGGAGATCACGGTTCACTGGAGACTCAACGAGTGAGCTTTAATGGAGAAGAAACCCAAAAACCCAAAAAAAAAATGTTTAAACTTCAAAATAATTAAAAAAAAATGAAACTACAACATTATCCTAGTTACGTTTAGTTGGGAAAAAGAACTAAAAACCACTCAAAACTACCTTAGGAGCACAAAGTGTCTTATACTGTAATAAAAAGTGATAAAGTGACTTTGAGTGTAAATCACTCTAAATAATTTTTTTTATTAACTATTTCTTCTTTGTTCACTTACAAACAAAAGCCATTCGTCTTAGTTTACTTTATTTATCCAAAAATTTCAAAAGTATCCCAAAATGTGATGTACACATGTGTTATATATGCACAAGAAAATCAAGATTTACCATTGACTTTGTTTAATATTTATTTTTAGGTCATCGACGTTTTATTTTAACTATTTACGTTGCATCTGGGTGTTAATCTTTGTATTTGCATATTAATTTTCATAAAATAGGGGCTAAATTTCTCCTTTGGAAGTTTGTGTTAAACTGGAAAGTAACTGTGCAAATTAGAAGTTTTAAGGTAAAAGTGTAATCATTCTAAAACTAAAGGATCAGTCCTGCAAATATCAGAAACTTAATTTTGGAATGGATCCCTTCGTGGTTGGACAGATCGATTCCTCCCCCCCCCCCCCATGGTGTGGTTCGCTGACGATCGCAGTGGAGCAGTAGGTCACAGGGTTGATTGAGTCGTGTTGAATAGGAGACCCACGGTGGTGAACTGTGTCGGAATGAGCCGGTGAGGACGAGAGGTTTCAGACACACATGGGGGAAGGCACGATGGTGGTGTACGAGTCACCGACTTCATGAAACGCGGCGGCAAGGAGAGTTACGACCCAACACCGACGGGGACAACCAGAGCTTGTCTCCGATGAAAATTTGTCTCCGACGAGAGCTTGTGAACTTCCTCTACATCACATAGAACAATGAGAATGAAAAAGTAAATCGGAAATGGAAGGAGATCACGGTTCACTGGAGACTCAACGAGTGAGCTTTAATGGAGAAGAAACCCAAAAACCAAAAAAAAAAATGTTTAAATTTCAAAATAATTAAAAAAAAATGAAACTACAACATTATCCTAGTTACGTTTAGTTGGGAAAAAGAATTAAAAACCACTCAAAACTACCTTAAGAGCACAAAGTGTCATATACTGTAATAAAAAGTGATAAAGTGACTTTGAGTGTAAATCACTCTCTTATATATGCCCCTTTTATTCTCCTAAATTAATATTTTAACTAATATTTTTCATAAAATGCATCTATCTGATTCTGATCGTCTACAAAAAAAAAAGAAAAAGAAAAGTTTGAACATTTCTTTTGTTTTTATAAGGCTATCATTAGTTTCAGTCTTTCAACTAGTAAACTTTCCGTTCCTATTATTTTATACTCCCAAACCCATAATTTATCTCTCGTTCTTGCAACCGTTAGCTCTTGTTTCCTTTAGATATTTCCTTGAAATGCGTCTCAAATTCATATCCTTTTTTGTTCTCTTCTTTTTTTGCTTCAGCAAAAAACAAACATGGGGCTTGATGAATTCGAACCAACAACCACAATTCTTCAAGCTTATGAAAAATTCTCTCGCCAGCGACGCAATGTCCTCTTGGAACCTCTCTGACGACACCGCTACTACTTACTACTGTAACTTCACTGGGGTATGGTGCGAGCGTCAAGGGCTAGTCACGGAACTTGATCTTTCCGGGTGGTGTCTCTCCGGGATTTTTCCAGATGGGATTTTCTCGTACTTACCAAACCTTAGTGTTCTTCGTCTCTCTCGCAACCATCTCAACAGAAGGATGAGCTTCCTTAGTTCCATTCCTGACTGTTTTCTCCTAAGGGAGCTCAACATTAGCTATGTCTATCTCACAACTACATTCCCTGATTTCTCGCACATGAAATCTCTAAGAGTCATTGACATGTCTGGAACCACTTCACCGGTAGCTTCCCACTCTCGATCTTCTGTCTCACTGGTTTAGAGAATCTCAATTTCAATGAGAAACCAGAGCTAAATCTCTGGACTCTACCGGATTATGTCTCCAATCTCAAAAAAATCACACATATGTTCTTGATGACCTGTATGCTCCACGGTAATATTCCGAGATCTATTGGGTATCTGACCTTGTTGATCTCAAACTCAGCGGAAACTTCCTCTCCGGCGACGTTCCAAAAGAAATTGGGAATCTTTCCAACTTAAAGCAGCTTGAGCTTTACTATAACTACCACTTAACCGGATGTATACCAGAGGAAATCGGTAAACTCAAGAATCTTACGGACATAGATATCTCAGTTAGCAGGTTAACCGGAAGCATTCCAGAATCAATATGCTGTCTTCCAAAACTCTGAGTGCTTCAGCTTTACAACAACAGCTTAACTGGTGAGATTCCCAAGTCACTTGGCGATTCAACAACCTTAACGACGCTGTCTCTCTACGACAACTGCTTAACCAGTGAACTCCCGCCAAACCTTGGCCTCGCCTATGATTTCACTTGATGTCTCAGATAATCTTCTCTCCGGTCCTCTTCTGACCCAAGTGTGCAAGTCCAGTAAGCTCTTGTACTTTCTTGTCCTACAAAATAAGTTCTCTGGTTTGATCCCATCGAGTTATGGGAGGTGCGAGATTCTCATACGGTTTCGTGTTGCGAACAACCGCCTTGTGGGAGCTATACCAGAAGGAGTTACATCGCTGCCTCATGTCTCCATGATCGACTTGGCTTGAAACTTCTTATCTGTTCCAATACCTAATTCGATCGAAAAGGCTTGGAATTTGTCAGAGTTGTTTATGCAGGGTAATAAATTCTCCGGTGTTGTACCTCATAAGATCTCTCATGCCACTAATCTCGTGAAGCTTGATCTAAGTAATAATCAATTGTCTGCTCCAATACCAACAGAGATCGGAATACTTAGAAAACTAAATTTACTTGTGTTTCAAAGCAACCACCTAGGCTCTTCAATCCCTGAGTCGCTTTCTAATCTCAAATCTCTCAAAGTTCTTGACATGCCCAATAATTGCTTCACCAGAAGAATCCCTGAAAACCTCTTTGAATTCCTCCCAACTTCAATCAATTTTTCCAGCAACCACCTCTCTGACCCCATCCCCGCCTTGTTAATAAAAAGAGGTCTTGTAAAAAGCTTTTCGGAAAACCCTAATCTTTGTGTTTCACCAAACACGTGTTCGTCGGATTTAAAGTTTCACAGGTGTCAAGGGGCTCCTAGTAAGAAGAAGCTGAGCTCGATCTGGACAATCATTCTTGTCTCAGTCTTTATCCTAGTCCTGGGGTGTGTCATGGTATACTTGAGAAAATGTATGAGTAAAAACAAAGCCGTGATGGAGCCAGACAAGACTTTCACGTCTTATTTCTTCTCCTACTAAGTTAAAAATTTCCACCGCATAAATTTTGACCAAAGAGATATTCTCAAAGCTCTTGTGGAAATGAACATTGTAGGTCATGTTGGTTCAGGTACGGTGTATAGGGTAGACCTCAAATCCGGAGAACTATTTGCGGTGAAGAAACTATGGAGTTAGAGTAACAAAGACTCAACTTCTGAAGCCGGACTGCATTTGAACAAGGAATTGAAAACTGAAGTTGAAACGCTGGTATTATTCGCCATAACAATATCGTCAAGCTCTTCAGCTAGTTTTCAAGTTTGGATTGTAGTATTTTGGTGTATGAGTATATGCCTAACGGTAACTTATGGGACGCTCTTCACAAAGATTTTGTCATCCCGATTGGCCTACTCGTCATCGAATCGCTGTTGGAGTCGCTCAAGGATTGGCATACCTTCATCATGATATCTCGTCTCCAATCATTCATCGTGACATCAAATCCACAAACATCTTATTAGATGTAAATTATCAGCCTAAAGTTGCAGACTTCGGCATTGCAAAGGTGTTGCAGGCTAGAGGAAAAGATTCAACCACAACCGTTATTGCCAGTACCTATGGTTATTTGGCCCCAGGCGATACTTTTTTTTACCACATGAAATAATGATGTCCTGTATAAATATGATCACCATGGTTTGATCATACTCATACATTTCCGGTGCTGCTAGTTTTTGATTAATGTTTTTGAGAATAAAAAAATTACTACTTTCAATTTTCTCCCTTTTTAACGATTCATGAATATTCATGTGATGGTGGTTTTCAATTGTATTTTTACAAGCTTTTCTATTACCAACTTGATGAATATGAATTTGGAAATGGCAGAATATATGTACTCTTCCAAAGCAACGATCAAGTGCGACGTATACAGTTTTGGAGTGGTGTTAATGGAGCTAACCACGGGTAAGAAATTGGTTGTCTCCTGTTTTGGTGAGAACAAGAACATAGTCAATTGGGTGTCAAAAATGATTGACACAAAAGAAGGATTGATTGAGACATTAGACAAGAGATAGTCCAAATTATCGAAAGCCGACATGATCAACGTGTTGTGTGTAGCTATTTTTTGTACGAGCAGATCTCCAACAATCCATCCTGCCATGAACGAAGTCGTCCAGCTTCTGATTGATGCAGCAATCGACATAACAACCAATTATATGGAAACAGTATTATCAGATATTCTCACACAATCAAAACTCTAGTACATGCTTGCTTGATGATGAGCTGTAGCAGTAATTCTTATTATAAATTTTAAATAACACATCACATATTAAACTCCTTCCATAATGTATTAAGTCTTGTATTTATTTAGTACTCTAAAGACTCTGGTTATTTCCTGTTCTGATTCTCCGATTTTCTATCATCGTAGGCAACACAATGGAATTTTGCCAAAAGTATAACACAATAGACAACAATAGAATCTAGGTGTGTATGCAGACCCATTAATAATCTGAATAATTCAGAAGCTCCTTTTTTATTTATTGTTAACTTTAAATTCGACATTCTTCTTTATTCATCGGGAGTGGAATTTCTTTTTCGATTGCATGGCGTGTAAGCGGATTCATTTTATTTGTTACAATAAAATTAAAAAGAGGGGTTTTCTCATATCTTGTTTTTCATGGCAGAAAGAAAACCCTAATCTCCTTTTATAAATAGTAGACCGTATAGGTTTGGATTATTCTATTTCAAATAACTTATTTCCTTGCTTTGTTTTCTGCTCTCTAGACCAATGGACGAAATTTTGACTCATTCTCCTTGTCCTGCTTCATCGCCAGCGTTTAAGGCAAGGAGACTCCTTGGGAGACCTTTTTATTTCCCGGTCCGGATCTGAATGTCATTCCAGTGAGAAATTGAAAAGTAGTGAAGAACAAGTTCAATAACGAGAGAGAGATATTGGATTATACTTGGATATACTTAACTTATACATGGCCAAAACTAGGCCAAGCCCAATGAAACATTGGCCTTGAGTCCCCAAAATTTTATTTGTTTTCACATGGACATAGGTTCCCAAATTGTGAATTTTTTTTTTTTTTACAAATGTGCTTAACAAATGTTTAAGATCCCCAAATTCTCAGATCCGGCCCTGAACTTATATGATAACTTCAAATATAGGATTATCTCCTATGTACAGGTTCCTAGAATATGCTAAGTATATTCCTCTGTCATGTAATTATAAATATCGTATGTTGATCATTTAATAAAGTATCGTTCTCTCATAAGTTTTACATGGTATCAGAGCTTTGATCTCTCAAACCTACTTTTTCTAGTTTTTCTCAACTCTCTCACCAACAACATGTTGACCGAATCGACTCAACATTCAAGTGCCACCACTGTTGAATGCACCGTGGTCTACAACTCAAGTGATTCTCAAAATCACTTCTCTCAGTGAACATGTGCAACATCACCAAACTCACCAACAAAAACTATCTCATGTGGAGTAAGCATATCCATGCTTTACTCGAAGGCCATGAACTTCACAACTTCTTAGTTGAATATGACTCCATTCTCAAGGCAACTATTGAAATAGACGGTGTATCAGAACCAAACCTTGCCTTTACCTCATGGAGAAGACAAGATTGCTTACTTTACAGTGCGGTCGTAGGTGCAATCTCCCTTCCAGTCCAACCTCTTGTTGCCAGTGCAATTACCACTAATGAGGTGTGGAGTACGCTAGCTGATGCGTTTGGAACTCCAACTAGGGGTCACATACGTCAGTTAAATTTCCATATCAAAAGCTCCACTAAGTTCCAAAACAATTAGTGAACATCTACGCACTATGAAGACAAAAGCCGATGAGCTAGCGCTACTGGGCAAGAAAATGGATCCTGAAGATCTCACTGAACAAATTCTTGCTGGACTTCCGGCGAAGTACAAGCTGCAAATAGATGCTACAAATTGCCGTGACCACCTTATCTCATTTACGGAGCTTCATGAGAAACTAGTGAATTGGGAGGCAATGATACTTTGTGCCCAACTATCATCTCCAGCCTTTCCGATCACAGCAAATCAAGCATCTCAATTCAAAGGCAACAACATCTGGCGCAGTCAAACTCTTTTACAACATCAGAAAAAACAGCCTCAAGATCAACCACAACAACAAAACCGTAATTACATTAGGCAGTCTCGTCCCTACCTTGGAAAGTGTCAAGCATGCGGTATTGAGGGTCACAATGTTCAAACTGCCCCATGTATCGTGATGTACCAGCTCAAAACACACACACACATTCTTCATCTTAACAGTGGGTCCCAGTGAAAATCAAGCTGATTTCCGCTCACTCATGGCTCCTCCTACACCAGTTGTGCTCACGAGTTCAGATCATTTGCCGTTGAACACAACAACAGCAGCACCACATCAGTGTGCAGCGAAAACAACACCAACAACGGCTGATCCATGAACAACATCAACACCAACATCAAAATTAACAATGAATCAATATGATTCTCCTACATAATCGTTACAACCAGCACCAACCAACAACCATGAAATGGTCACCTATGCAAAGAATCAGATCATCAAACGCAATCCCAAGTACACATACTGAGCTAATCTTGTGCTTGAAAGTCTTGACCCACACACAGTAACTCAAGCATTAAAAGACTCTCTATGGAGAGCTCAGTCAGTACTAATTTCAACAACTTCATATGCACTGACACATTCGAGCTAGTACCACCATAGCCAGAACAAAATGTTGTCGGCTGCAGATGGATTTTCTGAACTAAGTTCTTTTCATATGGCACCATTATCAAACGTAAATCTCGCCTCGTTGTTAAAGGATACACTCAACGCCCAGCCATGGAATTCCATGAAACCTTCAGCAATATCGTGAAAGCTCCAACAATTTATATCATCAAGTGGCCACTGCGACAACTTGACATAAATAATGCTTTTCTTCAGGGAACTCTTGATGAGGATATTTACATGCAGCAATTTCCGAGCTTTGTTGACAAGGATCGTCCTGAATGTGTCTGCAAACTCAAGAAACCAAAATATGGCCTTAAGCAAGCTCGACGTGCATGGTACAATGAACTAAAATCGTTTCTTCTAAAAGCTGGCTTTCACAACACACTCGTTGAAGCCTCGTTATTTTTCTTCAAGGACAAATCTGTGACAATGTATTTCCTGCGTACACTACAAGAAAACATCATTATTCTGAGGGACATACCGAGGGAAAATGAGTTCCTCAGAATTTTCTGACAAAAAACCGAGGAAATACCGAGGAAGACACATTTCCTCGGTATATTCCGAGGGAATACCGAGGAAACCATGTTCGTCGGAAAAAACCGACGGGGATTTTAAAAATTCCAAGGAATTCACCTTCTCGATTTAGGGATTTGATTATAAAGTATTTTCCTCAGAAATCTCTCAGAATATTCCGAGGATATTCCGAGGAAATTCCGAGGAAATTCCGAGGAAGGTATGGGTTTTCGGTTTAAAACCTGTAGTTCCTAAGAATTTCCTCGGAATATTCTGAGGAAATTCCGAGGAAGGTAATGGTTTTCAGTAGTTCCTCGGAATTTCCTTGGAATATTCTGAGGAAATTCCGAGGAAGGTAATGGTTTTCAGTAGTTCCTCGGAATTTCCTCGGAATTTTCTGAGGAAATTCCGAAATTCCGAGGAACTAGAGGTTTTCAACCAAAAACAACGTTTTGCGGATTGAATAACACATATATAACCTTCATTAAGTGTCTTAACCAGATTATGAAGTCAAACTTTGGTGTTTTAGACGATAACAAACACTTTTACGATTGCATGAATGAAAATCACACAACATAAGAGAAACACTTATACACTTTAATAAACGGTAAAAGGAATACTTTCAATTATTTTTGAAATTTTGTTATTACATTGTTTATGATCATCTATACAAAAAATCCTCAATGGTATGCATTACATTTGTATAAGAAATAAAATACGGCAAAAAAATCGAGGTTTTGAAACCCCAAACCATGTTTCTTCAGAATTTCCTCGGAATATTCTGAGGAAATTCCGAGGAAGGTAATGGTTTTCAGTAGTTCCTCGGAATTTCCTCAGCAAATTCCAAGGAAATTTCGAGGAACTAGAGGTTTTCAAGCGAAAACAACGTTTTGCGGATTGAATAACATGTATATAACCTTCATTAAGTGTCTGAACCAGATTATGAAGTTAAAATTTGGTGTTTTAGATGATAACAAACACTTTTACGATTGCATGAATGAAAACCACACAACATAAGAGAAACACTTATACACTTTAATAAACGTTAAAGGGAATACTTACAATTATTTTTGAAATTTTGTTATTTCATGGTTTATGATCATCTATACAAAGAATCCTCAATGGTATGCATTACATTTGTATAAGAAATGAAATACGGCAAAAAAATCGAAGTTTTGAAACCCCAAATCCTGTTTCCTCAGAATTTCCTCGGAATATTCTGAGGAAATTCCGAGGAAGGTAATGGTTTTCAGTAGTTCCTCGGAATTTACTTACCCGGGAAAACCAATCCGCGTGAAATTTTTTGCGAACCCTAAGTGGTATATATTTAATGATTCCGACGGAATTACGACGACCCCGTGTCCGTCGGAATCATTAAATATATAGCATAAGACTTCTTCTTCTTCTTCTCCGCCGCATCTTTCTCAATTCTCTCATCTCTCTCATTTCTCTCCGATCTCTCTCAATTCTCGCCGGCGAATTGACTACCCAAGCCCACATCTCTTCTCCACTTCTAAAATCATGTAAGAATCTATGAAAACCTTGTATTTTTTCAATTTCTTAGGGTTAGTGAGATTAGATTTTCGGATTTTAGGTTATTTGATGGATAGTTTAGGATTGAATGGATAGTTTAAGTTAGGATTGCTGTTTTGATTGTTGTTTTAGGTTTTTGGAATTATTTTTTGTTTTGGTTAAAATTCAAAACGCTTTTGTATTTTTAAAACATTTTTTGATTTTAAAAAACGTTTTGCGATTTTTAAAAACGTTTTTTAAGTTTCCAGTAATAAACTATGTATAATAAAACGTTTTTTAAAAATTTTAAAAATACTTATAAACCTTTTTCTATATTTGTAAACGATATATATTTGTAAACAGTTTTCAGTAGTTCCTCGGAATTTCCTCAGAAAATTCCGAGGAAATTCCGAGGAAGGTACTTTCCGTCGGAATTTACTTACCCGGGAAAACTAATCCGCGTGAAAAATTTTTGCGAACCCTAAGTGGTATATATTTAATGATTCCGACGGAATTCCGACGACCCCGTGTCCGTCGGAATCATTAAATATATAGCATAAGACTTCCTCTTCTTCTTCTCCGCCGCATCTCTCTCAATTCTCTCATCTCTCTCATTTCTCTCCGATCTCTCTCAATTCTCGCCGGCGAATTGACTATCCAAGCCCACATCTCTTCTCCACTTCAAAAATCATGTAAGAATCTATGAAAACCTTGTATTTTTTCAATTTCTTAGGGTTAGTGAGATTAGATTTTCTGATTTTAGGTTGTTTGATGGATAGTTTTGGATCGAATGGATAGTTTAAGTTAGGATTGTTGTTTTGATTGTTGTTTTAGTTTTTTTTGGAATTATTTTTTGTTTTGCTTAAAATTCAAAACATTTTTGTATTTTTAAAATATTTTTTTGATTTTTAAAAACGTTTTTTGATTTTTAAAAACATTTTTCAAGTTTCCAGTAATAAACTATGTATAATAAAATGTTTTTTAAAAATTTTAAAAATACTTATAAACATTTTTCTATATTTGTTAACGATTTATAATATTTTATACATATATATATATATAAATCACGTATAATAACAATTTTTAAAATTGTAAATTTTTAAATTTATAATTTATATATATTAAAAGTATTTTTGTAATTATTAAACTATATTTTATATATTAAAACTATTTTTATAATTATTAAACTATTTTTGGTGAGTATTGTGATTGTGAAAACGTTTTGGAATTTTTTTTTTGTTTTTATTAATTTTGTGGTTATGAAAACGTTTTTTGTATATAAAATCTAGTTTTTGTATTATAAAATCATTTATATATTTATTAAACATTTTTAATATCTATAAAACATCTTTTGTGATTTATCTTTTCTAATATTTAAATTTGGCACTTTTCTATTTTTAAAGTTCTTTTTTTAAAGTTCAATTCATCTTTTCTATTATTTAAATTTGACACTTTTCTATTTCAGTCGGCTCCAAAGAAGAAGGGACGTTTGTTCGGTTTGGGTCATCGGTCCCGGTCGGTTCTGTATTCTGCTGCACCACCGCCATTTGTTGATCCAGAAGTACTTATGGGTCAGTTGCAGGACAAGGATGATCGCATATCTGCGTTGGAGACCTAGATGGCGACTCAACAGGCGCACTTTGAGGCACAGAGGAAGCTGAACGAGCAAATGATGGAGATGATGAGGAGGTTGCACCCGTACGAGGTGTTCCCGAGCATGCTAGATCCGAATGCCCAAAATCCATAGTTTTTTTTTCCAAAAACTCGGAATGTTTTATTTTTATTTGTACGACTTTGAATTCTATATAATATGTTTTCAATTTTAATTTAATTTTATATTTTTGAATTTAAATTTCAAAAATTTAATTTTTTTTAAAAAATAATTTTTTTGGATATTCCGAGGAAGCTTGCCCTCGGAAAATTCCGAGGAACGGGTCCCTCGGTATTTTTCGAGGGAGAGCTTCCTCGGAATTTTCCGAGGGCAGGCTTCCTCGGAACCGAGGGAGATCTTCCTCGGAATTTTCCGACGAACTGTGTTCCTCACAGTTTCATCGGAATTACGTTTCCTCGGAATTCCGTTAGAAAATTCCGAGGGAATTCCGAGGGAAAATGAAATTCCGAGGAGTTTTTTCCAAGAACATATTTCCTCGGTATGCCGTCGGAATACGGTTATTCCAACGACATACCAACGATTTTGGCCCTCATTATGAGCCTGTTTTCTTGTAGTGGTATGTTGATGACATCATCATCATCAGGAGGTCTTTAACTGAAGTACGGTCATTCATTGATCTTCTCTCAAACTGCTTTTCACTTAAAGATCTAGGAGATCTCTCCTACCTCATTGGCATCTAGGTCACTCGCTCCAATTCTGGTGTTGTTCTGTCACAATGGAAGTACATCTCTAATCTTCTGCATCACAGTCGCATGACAGCCACAAAGCCTACTGCCACTCCTATGTGTTCCACATTATCTCTGACTCTCAATGATGGAACACCACTGCCTGATGGAAATGAGTACCGTACAGTGATTGGTAGACTTCAATATCTCTCTCACTCGACCCGACATATCGTTTGCTGTAAGAAAGCTCTCGCGGTTCATTCATAAACCTAAAACAACTCATTGTGAAGCAGCAAAATGAGTTCTACGGTACCTTGCTGGCAATATAACGACTGGTCTTTTCTTCAAGCACCCCAACTCAATGTCACTCCATGATATTTGTGATTCTGATTTGGGTGGAAACCGTGATGATTATACCTCTACTAGAGCCTTTATTATCTTCCTTGGAAAGCATGCCATTTTGTGGTTATCGAAAAAGCAAATGAGTGTATCTATATCGTCCACTGGAGCAAAATATCAGTCTGTTGGCAATACATCTGCGGAAGTTCACTGGGTCAACTAACTGCTTCATGAGATTGGTGTTCCTCTTCCTGACATTCCAACAGTGTATTGTGACAACATTGGTTCTACCAAGAAAGAGAAAGAGAGAGAGAGAGAGAGAGAGAGAGAGAGAGAGAGAGAGAGAGAGAGAGAGAGAGAGAGTAAAGAAGGATTTTCTATTTCCTCAACATATTTCTATGCTTAGAAAGGTCTATATAAAGACAAGTGAAAGGGTAAAGGGATATATGGATAAACACACGGGTTCATAGATCAACATCTCTTATAACAGCTATGCTTACACAAAGTTGAATTCAAGTTTGGTCTCCTTGTCCCCAACAGTCAAATATGTATTCAGAACTCTTGTCAATACTCCCTCTCAAACGTAGGCATAATGTATGGTTAAGCTTGGAATCCATGAAGATATCCCTTATTAAAAACTTAGTGTGAAAAATCTAGTGGGACAAAAACGCACTAAAGAAAAAGAGTAGATGCTTCATGACCGGAGGATCATGATCTAGACATGTCCATGAGTCCCAACCTTGGATGGATGAACTCAGAGAATTTGGTGCTTGCTCCTTTGGTGAAGATGTTCGCTAGCTGATCTTTACTTCTTTTGTAGCAAGGAAGGGTGATATGTTTCTCTACAGGTTGTGTAACCTTGTGACAATCCACCTCAATATGTTTTTGGAGCATCAACGATCCTAGATATGATCGTCGGGATGGGTCATGGGACGAGGGTATGTGCAAGCCGTTCAATTGAGAAAAAGGCAAGCGTTCCATGGTCTGAACAATGTTTAAGTCCGAGTGATGATGGGTACTTAGCCAAGAAAATGAAGAGAAAGAGGGAAAATGAGCTTGGCTGAATTGGGGAAAGAGTTGAGCTAGCTGGATCAGCTAGACATATCTTAAGTCAAGCTCGGGTATGCTGGGTCAGCTTTATCAACTAGTAGACCGAGCTCAGTCATTTGGACCATCTGTCAGAGAGCTCAACTCAGTTGGGTTAAGTGTTCGATGGTTTGGCCGGTTGGTCAGGTTCGAGGTGGTTATCGTCCCATAGTAAAATTGGTGCAATCATGTACCAGTCTGGACTTAGGCGGCAAAGCCTTAGCACGTGGGGAGAGCGTGCTAAGCGGTAAGGCGGTTATGGGCCGAACAAGCGCCTATGGAGAAGTTTCCATTCGGTTGGCGAAAAGGAACCTTTTTGCCCCAAAACGGTTATTGGCCGAGTTTTCTTTAAATATGGAGCCTTGGGATTGATTTTGACACATAACTTCTCTAAGAAAAACAAAACAAAAACTCGATCTAAACCAAAGGCAATCCGAAAGAGAGAACTTGGGCGATTTAGAAGAAAGAATTGATCAGAATAAAATGTAGAAGGTGATCCAACTGAGATTGCTTGAAGGTTGATATAGCCTATTTATTACCATTTTAGGCCATATTATAGGCTATATTTAGGGTCTATTATGTGTGTATAGACTATGTTTTAAGGTATTTACAGGTCCAGGTACGTTTTGAAGATATATGGAGATACTTGGAGATTTTGGAACATTTAGAAGAGAAGAATCCGTAGTTGATCATTTAGAGAGTCGAAGTACAAGACAATCTTCAATCGACGACACTATCTTGGCATCGACCGATGGTACATGACCATGATCGAACGATGTTGCACACTTGCCATCGATCGATGACCAATTTGCAGACATCCGATCTCAAGCCCAAGTTAGAGACAAATGACAAAGATACTTTAGACGAGTTTTGACCTAGATTTTAGGGTTCTATATTTATACTTTATGTATCACATACAAAAAAGTGTGGTGGGAGTTTTGTGGAGAGAATGTTTTAGAGTTTTAGTATTCTATTATAGTTTTAGAGTTTTTAGGGGAGAAGATTCATAACTCCTTAGAGAGATTTGTATTGGAACCCCCAATATTTTATCTATGCATTATATTCAGATTATTGTTGTTACTTTAATTATGACTGAGTAGTCACAACTAGATTTAGGATTTTATGATGGCAATCATGTATTAGCCCAAAAGTAGGATTGCTAGGTTAAGATAATATCATCCATCAGTTGAGTTGTGCTTAATGCTTTCATTCTAGAGTAGCTAAGAAGGATCTGGAAACTAGGATGATGTGGGGTTTTATTTCACTTTCAAATTACCATATATTCCCACTTTACACTCTCAAATAAGTGGTTCAGTGTAGTACTTAGGGATCGAATCCACATAGACTCCAAGATT